>SKCR01004895.1:0-121095 GCA_019454045.1 Zanthoxylum bungeanum | reverse complement strand
ATACATTCCGCGCTTTTAAACCAACGCAAGGCGAAGAAACTTATTTGATGGTCACCGCTAACCGCTTTTGGTCCCAAATCATTGGGGTTGCTTTTTCCAATAAATGTTGGTTACTTTTTCCAATAAACGTTGGTTATATTCTTTATGTTATTTGTACCGGTAACTGGTTTATGAATAAGTTCTCTTGGAGTAGTCGGCCTAGCCCTGAACCTAAGGGCTTATGACTTCGTTTCCCAGGAAATTCGTGCAGCGGAAGATCCTGAATTTGAGACTTTCTACACACAAAAAATATTCTTTTAAATGAGGGTATTTGTACTTGGATGGCGGCTCAAGATCAGCCTCATGAAAACCTTATATTCACTGAGGAGGTTCTACCCCATGGAAACGCTATTTAATGGAACTTTAAATGTAGCAGGCCTTGACCAAGAAACCATCGGTTTCGCTTCGTGGGTCGAGAATGCCCGACTTATCAATTTATCTGGTAAACTACTAGGCGCTCATGTAGCCCATACTGGATTAATCGTATTCTGGGTCAGGACAATGAACCTATTTGAAGTGGCTCATTTCATACCGGAAAAGCCCATGTATAAACATGGATTAATTTTACTTCCCCACCTAGCTACTCTAGGCTGGGGGGTAGGCCCTGGTGGGGAAGTTATAGACACCTTTCCATACTTTGTATCTGGAGTACTTCACGTAATTTCCTCCGCTGTATTAGGCTTTAGCGGTATTTATCATGCCCTTCTGGGACCTGAGACTCTTGAAGAATATTTTCCATTCTTCGATTATGTATGGAAAGATAGAAATAAAATGACCATAATTTTGGGTATTCACTTAATCTTCTTGGGTATATGTTCTTTTCTTCTAGTATTCAAGACTCTTTATTTTAGGATTGTATATGATTCTTGGGCTCTGGGGGGAGGGATGTAAGAACAATTACTAACTTGACCCTTAGCCCAAATGTTATTTTTGGTTATGTACTAAAATCCTTCTTTGGAAGAGAGAGGTGGATTGTTAGTGTGGATGATTTGGAAGATATAATAAGAGGGCATGTATGGCTAGGTTCCATTTGTGTATTTGGTGGAATTTGGCATATCTTAACCAAACCTTTTACGTGGGCTCGTCGTGCACTTATATGGTCTGAGGAGGCTTACTTATCTTATAGTTTATGTGTTTTATCTGTTTTTGGTTTCATTGCTTTTTTGCTTTGTCTGGTTCAATAATACCGCTTATCCTAGTGAGTTTTATGGGCCCATTGGGCCAGAAGCTTCTCAAGCTCAAACATTTACTTTTCTAGTTAGAGACCAACGTCTTAGGGCTAACGTGGGATCCGCTAAAGGGCTACTGGTTTAGGTAAATATCTAATACGTTCCCCCACTAGAGAAGTCATTTTTGGAGGAGAGACTGCGCTTTTGAGATCTGCGTGCTCCATTGTTAGAACCTTTAAGGGGTCCCAACGGTTTAGACTTGAGTAGGTTGAAAAAAGACATACAACTTTGGCAAGAACGTCGTTTTGCAGAATACATGACTCATACTCTTTAGGTTCTTTAAATTTTGTAGGTGGCGTAGCTACCGAGATCAATGCAATTAATTATGTCTCTCCGAGAAGTTGGTTAGCTACTTCTCATTTTGTTCTAGGCTTCTTCCTATTCGTAGGTCATTTATGGCACGTGGGAAGAGCTCGTGCAGCTGCAGCAAGGTTTGAAAAAGGAATTGATCGTGATTTTGAACCTGTTCTTTCGATGACCCCTCTTAACTGAGACAATGGATCCAAGACGTATGCTTAAAATAAAATAGGAATTAGTCTGATTGCACCCTCCATATTGAGGGAAGTGGGTCATACTAAAAGGAATACTTTTTCATTTCTTTTCAACTCAGTTATATCTAATCGATTTGAGATTATTTTTCTGGCTCGGCTATCCTCCCGAGCCGAGCCATTCCCTTTTATGAGACGAAAAAGCCAGGCAAACCCACTAAAAAATAGATTCACCGAGCAAAATGAGAAATAGGGATCGAACCCTCGATAGTTCTTTGTTTCGAACTATACCGGTTTTCAAGACCGGAGCTATCAACCACTCGGCCACCTCTCTGAAAGATAATTTCTATTTTACTTTTACTGAATAGAACATGGCTATATAGGTTAGTTGATACCATTACTATGTATAGAAAGATATTAGGCGTGAATCTATAGGTTATAGGTCAATTTATATGTATATACATAGAAAATAGATAGATGTATGATCCAACACTACTGTTTTTGAAGTAAAAAAAAGTACTCTCGACTCCATGTCCGAATAAAAGTGGTAAAGGGTTGAAAATATGTCATATAGAATCAATGGATTCATGGTAAAATCACTCTATGACGTATTCTATTCAACTTTTTTGGCTGATTCTTTGTTGGTAGCTTGGAGGATTAGAAACATGACTATTGCTTTTCAATTGGTTGTTTTTACATTAATTTCTATTTCATCAATCTTACTGATTAGTGTACCCGTTGTATTTGCTTCTCCGGATGGTTGGTCGAGTAACAAAAATGTCGTATTTTCTAGTACATCATTGTGGATAGGATTAGTCTTTCTGGTGGGTATCCTTAATTCTCTCATCTCTTAAATCTATTCGTTCCAAATCCAACAATGAAATGACCCCTCCCACGAATACGAATTTTTCGGGTTGTGAGACACATTAAAATTCACTATAAGTCTTCAAAATGTAAATAAAGAAAACACAAAAATTCGTGGGAGGGATCAAACTTCTAGAACTTGAATGAAAAATCAATCATAAAACTAAAATTAAATAATTTGAAATTCTATTATTAGAAAGAAAAATAATATCAAAAAATTAATAATCGAAATTAGACAATTCAAATCTATTTACTAGAATTCTAATAAAGATAATATAATTATATAAGTATTAATATAAATATATATTATTTATAGAAAAATATATATATTCGAAATAAATATTAATATATTAATTAAAAGAAATAAAATATTGAAAACTATTCAATAATGAATTTCAATTAATATTTGAAAATTTCAATATTTACTTGACTTTCATTTAAATTGGTTTTAATTGGTTTAGTAGTGGAATTTGACGGAATTACCCTGAAGAGAGTATCTGGCCTAACTCAAGATAAAGATTTTCCAACATTTCAAGTAAAAAATGTTGATATAGTTGAAGGGTAAAATTTCTCTTTGCCAAGGAGAAGACGCGGGTTCGATTCCAGCTATCTGCCAGGGTAAAATAATGTAGTAAATAGGATAAACGATTCCTTACAGTTGACCGTGATAGTATAGTGGTTCTATCTTTCCACCCCACCAAAAAAAGAAAAGTGTTAATAGTTAACAGAATCAAACCTCATTTTTTGTGTCAAAAATCAAAAATGTTGGGAACTAATGAAGAGGCAAGGATTGAATGCACCCATTTTTCCATACCTATACAAATAGGTTATTCTATTTGTACAGAATGGTAAAGGGGCCCCCATGCCTCGGCCTCACACCTCAACTCCCCTTTATTGACTCCACTGCTAAGGGTAGGATCTTGGAGCAAAGTGATTTAACCCTGCTGTGCCGAAGGAGAAGCAATGATGGAGCGTACAGAGTCCTATTCTCAATATAGGCTGGGCCCCCACCTGATTTTTTGAAATGTTCAAGAAACAGTTTATTTCCGTCATTTTTAAAAATGGCGCAAATAAAATGGGGAATGCTTGGGTAATTTCAAGTTTTTAGTAAAATGACACGTGACTAGACAAAGAGGGCTCAGAGACCGATCATCGAAGTGTAATAACAAAACATGTCATCAGAGTTTAATAACAGAACCCATCATCAGATCCTGAAATCAATACCTTCATCAGAGTCTGACACCAGTGCCTATCGTCAGAATCTGATGTGAGAACCTCCATCATAGTCTGAAATTCAGGGCTCCTCGATAGAAATACGATATGAGGCTTGGCTCCAACAAAGGCAAGCAGAAGTCACACAAGGGATGAGCCTGAAATATCAGCTCCTTAATGAGACGAATCTTCTAATTAAGGAATCAGACAACCAATTAATTACTTTTCGTTTCTAGAGTGTTTGGTAAATATGTAAATATGTACTTTTGGCTTTTTTCATAAAAAAACTCAAATGGTAATATTCATATTGAAACGGGGAAGAAAAATATTGTTGATTTGTAATAAAAAAAAAGTAACCAACTGTATAATAATGTAATTCTAAATTTTTGAATTTAATGATCATAAGTTATCCTTATAATGAGTTATAATGTTATAATATAGTACTTAGAATAGTAATTGTACGTCTAAAAGAAAGTTGAACATTTGTTTATTATAATGAGTAATTATAAGTCCTCTCTTCGATCACCAAATATTTTTCTTTTCCATTATTCCAATCTAATCGATTGGAAAGATTCTAAATAAACAAAATAAAAAGTAAGTGGACCTAACCCATTGAATCATGACTATATCCACTATTCTGATATTAAAATTTCAAATTTGATAGATATGAAATTCGAACAGTCGATATTTTTTTTATTTGGTATTACTTAGGGCTCCGCCAGAATCCGTCGATATTTCTGATTAAATCCTCTTTTTCCTAGGCGTTCCATACTAAGAAAGGGTTATTCCAAGTTCCAAGACAATAGCTATTTCCAATATCTTTCTTTTTCTTTGATTCCAGAACCGAACACAAGAAGATCAATTTTGATCTCTATCTAATTTATCTCTATATAAGATTTATATAAATAAGATCGTGGCTTCATGTATCAAATATTTTCATATCAAGGCATACAATCTTTTTGTTTTGTTCCGACAATGTTAGGAGAGTGGGCGTGAGAAAGAAACTTTCATTTACAGTCTCCTATTATTTAATTTAATATTGTATTGAATTTTAAAAATCAAAATGAGAAAGGTACATAAAATATTTATTTTTCTCAATCACACGAATAAGATCCAAGACTAAGATTAGTTGATAGAGCGAGAGGAGTAGGAGTAGGTCTGGTTATCAACCAGTAAGGAGAGAGTGGATAGCTTCTTCGGAAGAGTTCTTTCAAAAAATTAATTGATCTTATTGATGATTCATAATAAGGCAACTTGTCATTCAGTTTCAAACGATTATTAGCAATAAACGATAGGACGGAATAAACGAATTGAGTTCATGGATTTACCTAAGTCAGGCTATGAACCAATAAAGGATTTTTTTTCTTCGAAACCAATTAGAAGGGGCAGTGTACTGTACGAGAAATCAAACCATACCTAAATGATCGAATCCTCGAATGACCCAGAAGTGCCATAACATAAGGTGTTCGGAAATGGTTGAAGTAGTTGAATAGGAGGACCGTTATGACTATAGCCCTTGGTAAATTTACCAAAGATGAAAAAGAAAAGTGTTAATAGTTTACAGAATCAAACCTCATTTTTTGTCAAAAAATCAAAAATGTTGCGGAGACGAGATTTGAACCCGTGACCTCAAGGTTATGAGCCTTGCGAGCTACCAAACTGCTCTACCCCGTATGAAGAGAAGAACTGGGAACTAATGAAGAGGCAAGTATTGAATGCGCCCATTTTCCATACCTGTACAAATAGGCTATTCTATTTGTACAAAATGGTAAACGGGTCCCCTTGCCTCGGCCTCACTCTTCAACTCCCCCTCATTGACTCCACTGCTAAGGGTAGGATCTTGGAGAAAAGTGATTTGACCATATTGTGCCGAGGGAGAAGCAATAATGGGGCATACAGAGCCCTATTCTCAATATAGGCTGGGCCCCCACCTGATTTTTTGAAACGTTTAAGAAACAGTTTATTTCCGTCATTTTTAAAAATGGCGCAAAAGGGGGAATGTTTGGGTAATTTCAAGTTTTTAGTAAAATGACACGTGGCTAGACGAAGAGGGCTTCGAGACCGATCATCGGAGTGTAATAATAAAACATGTCATCAGAGTTTAATAACAGAACCCATCATCAGATTCTGAAATCAAGACCTCCATCAGAGTCTGACACCACAGCCTAGCGTCAGAATTTGATGCGAGAACCTCCATCATAGTCTGAATTCAGGACTCCCCGATAGAAAGACGATATGAGGCTTGGCTCCAACAAAGGCAAGCAAAAGTCACACAAGGAATGAGCCTGAAATATCAGCTTCTTAATGACACGAATCTGCCAATTATGGAATCAGAAAACCAATTAATTCCTTTTCGTTTCATTAAGTTGGACAACCGACCAAAATAAGGAAGTTCCAAGATTTTATAGAATGAATTAGTTAGTGAAAAACGTGAATAGAATGTAACCAATGTCAATTTATTTTTCCTTATAACATAGTATTATAAATAGTATGAGAATCCCTAGAACAAATGATCGATTTTTTAATAATCAAATAATAATATAACACCTTTGGGCTAAAATACTCTTGTCTTATTAGAATCAATATTTTTGATTTTACTGTTAGTGATTCTATTGTTTGTAAGGATTCCTACACAAATAACATTATAGTCAATTAGATAGGAAATTATATACCTCTTAGTGGTTGGTAGTACAAAGGAAAATGGATTTGTACACAATAAATGTTTAAGGAAAATATAATGGAAAACTTTAGATTATATGAATTTAGATCCATGCTGGTCTTTCTTATATTCGAAGTTTAATAATCTTCTATCACATGTCTATGTTGGTGGACAGTTAAAATTTAAAAATTTATTTAATAACTATCGATCATAATTTATAAAACTCAACATTCAGTTTGGTACCGAATTCAGATCTTCTACGTATATGCAAAATGTTATCTTTTTACATGAAGTGATATCACATGTTATAATCTCAAGGGGTTTCCCCAGTGGTAAAAGGCCTTGAGCATGAGTGGTTTGATTTCCCTCAAGTTTAAGGTTCGAATTTCACTAGATGCATGCTTTCTTGGGGCCATATCCCCGATGAAAAAGCCAGCGACTTACCCTGATTTGTGTTGGGAAACTTCTAAGTACACAGATGATCGGCGTGATCACACACGTATAACGCAAGCGCACGTATCGTTCAAGTAGTATAAAATGTATCGATCCCACGAGGACTTAATACCTAAGCTATTAATTTATGAAGCCAAATGTTTACGAGTATCTAATAGATTGGTTGTTTGATTGGATGGTGACTTTAAACTAAAAAAAGTAAATAAAATAGTGTGAAAGTGAATTAAAGGTAAAATAAATATTATTAAACGATCTAGGGTTGTGAATCCTTCCAATATCTTTTAAAGATGAAGTGGTTATCTCATGTTTGTGTAATATATTGGTTTACTAACCTGGAACACGAAATTATGCAAAAGCCTCTGTCGATGGTCAGATGCAAATACCCAGTGTAACCCAATTAATCATATGTCTATGTTAACCAAGTTACCTGAATTCATTAAGATTAAGTTCCAATTGTGGCTACTCCCGCCCGACAGGTATATGTCTATCCTGGAAGGAAATCTATTAAGGCTTATCTATCCTTAAGGAAGATCGTGAGCTATTAAGTCTAAGGCTGAAACCTAAAATTCATTCGTCAAGTTTATTTTAAGTTTACCACATCAATCTTATTAATAGCCAGTTAAGCTTAAGACTTAATAAATAAACCTTTATATTACCCAAGACATGAAATACCCTTATAAAAACCGGATATTGGAATTCATCACACTCCTAGATAATATATTTAGTTAGAAATATACTTAGGATTACTAAACACTTAAATAAACAAAACATCATAAAAATAACTTGGAGATAAATAAAGTAAAATTACAATAATGAAAGAAATGCTATGGTTAGGGTTTAGAGATCTACTAGAAATCTCTCTTATTGTCAATGTTTACAGATTAATTAATTATATTTAACCAGACCATAAAGGCGGAAATTCCATTTGTCTCAATTAAGTCCAACCAACCATATAGGCGGTAATAAGGTTATTACCTAAACCGACCATATAGGCGGAAACTACGCCTGAAATGTAAAACCGACCATATAGGCGGTAAATAAGGTTGTCACCTAAACCGGCCATATAGGCGGTAACTAATTAATCCAAATTTTAATTAAAATAAGGGAGATTAATCTAATTTATTATATTAAAAGTCTCACCTTTTCACCCCAGCAGAATGAGATTACATGCTCATGCTGTAAATGAAAACACACAAAATTTTATTAATTAAATAAAAAAAATACAAGAAAACTTAAATAAATATACAAGACACTTTCCTTTAGGTTTTCATGGAGAAATTCCTCCAAAGAAAGCATGAAAAATTTACAAAATTTAACTCGGTATTTATAGGCAAATCTAAAGGTTTCCACCGATTTCTCCACCAATTGCTCCACCAAACATGACACCAAATATGGCACCAAACATGGCACCAAATCCAAGCATGTTTAGTGGAAGTTTGACAATTTTTATTTTTTTATTTTTTTTATTTTGAAAATGACATTAATAATTACACATAACACACTTCCGGATATTTTATCAATTTCGGTCATGGAAACTTTAGAATTCGAAATTATTATGAACGTCAAGGTTGTATATCTTTGCGTCTTCTTTAATTTGGCACTTGAATCACCTCAATCCGATAGCGGAGTAAAATGTTATGGTCAAAATACGATAATTGCGCAAAGTTAGAATTTTCGAAATTGTACTTCGTTAGAACGCCATTTCAAGTTTCCAATCTCCAAAATCAAAATGTCAAGTCCAGTTTTTACCCTTATTTGTTCCACATTTCGTCCAAATTGATTCTATTAAGTCGCAATTTTATTTTATCTGCAAAATAAACTAAAACACATCAAAACATTCATAAAACTCGAGAAACTATACAAAATATTAAGTAAAATTGGCGGTAAATATTGATATATTTTTCGCTTATCAACGGAACACATATATATGGATTAGTCGAAATGCGTATAAGTCTGCCCGCACACCCTAATTACCAAAAAAAAAAAAAAAAAAGACATCACATGATATTTGTATGTCATATCATTCAAAACAATTTTGAACTTATATACGTATCATCTAATATCATATCATTTTCATTGGATACAGTGCATGTCAAAGGACTGGTCGGATTCAATTACTTATAATCTCTTTTTTTTTTTTTTTTTTTTTGATAACCAGGATGTTCGGATCAGTTTACGCGCACCTCGACTAATTCCTGGGACCTGTGCCTCGTGCCCTCAGAAGTTTCCCTGGGTTTACTTATATCTCTTATATAATAATTATTAATCATAATTTATAAAATAAAAATTCAACAAAAAAATTCAAATCCACACCAAATTCAGATTTTATATATATATGCAACGTGTTGTATTTCACATGAAGTGGAATCAGTTTCAAACGTAAAGTTTGAAATTGATATTATCATGTGTTATTTAGTTTCTCATATCATTCAAAAAAAAATTAGATAAGCTTTTATTCCTATCATCTAATCTCATATCATTTTTAATTTACCAGATAGTGCATCTCCTCTAATCAGAATCAATGGCTTTCAACAACAGAAATAAAATTTGATATTTGCAAGTAATAAATTTATTTGCCTTTCATCATGGGGCATGCATGCAACACATTGATACGATCGGTTGCATTTAATTTTGAAAAGACTATACTAAGACAAATATGTGATTCATGCTACTCATCCAGCAAGTGGGTTTGTACAGGTATGGAAAAGGGGCCCGCTTCAAGGTAATTCCATCAAATTATATTATCAAACCATATCTATTTTTGAGATTTTTGAGTTTTTCTTAATGCGGGTAGTGAATTTGAGAAAGGCTAGTGAATGCATACACTCGGGCGGTGTTAATATGTTATTTTGAGTCGATTTCAAATTCATTTATTTCAACTACATCAAACTATCTTTCCAATTGGTCAGATAAGGGCTCAAATCATTTATTTCGGCTTTTTGACCTTCAAAATGTGGTCGACTTTAAAATTTGAATGGTACTAAATGAGTCCTTAAAAATGAATTTTTTATTTTAAGGGAAAGAGTATATGCAATTTTGAACAGAATTTTATATTTAATATTTTATTAATTGTGATAGTTAGTTATTAAATAAAAATCTATACGTAATTACATCTTAACTATTTTTATTATTAATACATATGTCACATAAAATTATATATAAAAAATAATAAAAATTAAACTCTTCAACAAATAATGAATAGGACCGTTCATGTCCTAATACATTTTGTAATGATGTCACATTCCAAGGTTGATTTATTGCTCTGTCCCTATGTAATGTATAAAGGCACGCCTAAGAAGCATCTGTCCATTTTTTTCATCGGGTTGGGCCCACGAGCATAGTTTTATATTTTTAAAATAGTTAATTAATTAAATAGTATGATTTTTTAAAATCATATTTAATTAAATAATATATTTTTTATTAAAAAAAAAAATTACATAACCTCCTTATAAAAGAATTTTTCAAAAGTTTGCGTCTTGACGTCCTGTGAGTACAATATAAATTCAAATGTCTGTAAAAACAAGAATAACGTATCAATAAACCACATCACTAGTCCTTTTTTTTTTTTTCCCCTCCAATAATGGACCCAGCTGAGTTTTTATTTGAGAAATGAGACTTAATTATTACGGTGCTTTTGCTATTTTTAATTTCTTCATATGAAACGAGAATCAAAACACAAAACTTGAGTTTATTAGTGAGAGTCAGAAAACAAAAAAAGCCAATGTAGCAAAAATTATAATATGAGAGAAACAAAAAAAGAAATTCAATAGTTATTCACTCCATAAATTATCATGTGCGGGCGTACCAAAGAAGCCACTCTTCAAAGTTAAAATTGATGATGATTGACTTTTAAAATAAACGATTAGTAACGGATCATTTAAAGTCCGAAAGGAATGAACAATTAGATTAAGCTAAGATGCTAGAAAATAAATAAATAAAGATATATTGCAATTGGAATGTAAAAAAGAATGTTTAAATTACTTGAATTTTAATTATAAAAGGAAAAGTGGAATTACTAAAAGATTAAGATTATTTGAATTTGAATCTTAAAAGAGCTAAACTATTCGAAATAGAGTTTGAATTTGAGTTGTTGTTATTGGGTTGAGTTGTGGTGCCCCTAATTGCTAATCTTTTATTTTGGAGGAAAGTGGCGCTTAATGGAGGAAATTCAACCCATTTTTGATCTTTTGATTTTTGAAGTAATTGATTTTATAGATAATGATTATCCTTGTATCTCTGAGTTTAGGTCGAATTTTTGTTAATTGGGCTGGACTTTGCAACGAGCTGGATTTGAATATTTTGGGTGTAAATAATGCCCTGCATGCTTTTAGCCATAGGCCAATTAACATTTATATACAATTCAAATCCTTCATGACTCTTCATTTCCCTCTATCTTAATATATTTGAAGTATATGGCAGATTGAGTGTTGGATACCGTAATGGAGTTTATGAGGTCATAGAATCGGCAGAGTATATTGATGTAGAAAGACATGTTCGGTGTCAATATACAAATTGTTTGAATAGGAAAAGAAAACGGTTAGATGAAGTTGAGAACAATTTATACATGCCGAAAATATCACCAACTTATTGTACGTGGATTTATCATGGTAAGCAATATAATTTTTCGTAGTATATAATTCTATCACGTTTTATTAATGTGAAGAGGGTAGTAGTTACAATCAACCTATAAACGATGAGATAACTGATGCTCTGCGCGACTTACAAGGTCTACAAGTCATTCATAGTGTTGGCGGTGACATACCAGTATTAGATAGAAATGATCAGTCAACTACTTGAGGAGACATAAAAATACCATTTGAAGGTGTTGGGATGTTGATCTTAAATTTCATTGTGAAACTATTACACAGTAAATTGATGAACAAAATGACCAACAAAAGTATTGATATGATGCTAGACTTATTTGGTCAAATATTACCGGTTGGCAGTGAATTGCCTACGTCATATTACGAGGCTGAAAAAAATATTGTGTGATATGGGAATGTGGTATGAATCCATTGATTCTTGTAAGTATGACTATGTTTTATTTCGTGTCGAGTATGAATCACTTGAATATTATCCGATCTGTGGTGAAAATCGATACAAAGTTCGTGGTCTTGGGAAGAAAGTGCCTCATAAGATATTAAGATATCTCACATTAACACCCAGGCTGTAGAGGGTTGTTCATGTCACGACACACAGCGACTGACATGAGGTGGCATCACAAAAAGATGGTCAGTGGGGAGAACATACTTAGACATCCTGCGGATGAGACCGAGTTGAAGGAATTTGATGATATGTATCCCTGTTTCGCCGAGGACCCCCGTAATGTCAGGTTAGGCCTCGCCTCCGATGCGTTTTAACCCGTTTGAGAATATGTACAATTCTTACAACATGTGGCCTGAATTATTATTCCATATAACTTACCTCTATGGAAATGTATGAATAATCCGTTCATGTTTATGTCATTGCTTATCTCTAGTCCACATTATCCTGGTAAAGATATGAATATTTACTTGAGACCATTAATCGACGAGTTACAAACATTATGAAATATCAGTGTGCATACCTATGATGCAGATTCTCGACAGTATTTTCATATACATGCCTTATTATTATGGACCATTAATGATTTTCCAGCTTATGATTTATTATCTGGATGAAGCACTAAGGGTTACATGACATGTCCAGTTTGTGCGGGTGAAACATATTCGCAGTGGTTACGGAATAAAATAAGATACACATGGCACAAGCGATTTCTTGAGTTGAGTAAACCTTGGCGGAGATGTAAATTATTCAACGATCAACCAGAACCTCGGAGTATGGCCAGTGGATTGTCTGGATTCGACATACTTTGCCAACATCAACATCTCAGAGACACCATACCAGGGAAACATCTTAGTAATAGAGATAAAAATCAAAAACGTCAAGGTGAAGAGTTGA
Source organism: Zanthoxylum bungeanum (assembly GCA_019454045.1). Taxonomy (NCBI): domain Eukaryota; kingdom Viridiplantae; phylum Streptophyta; class Magnoliopsida; order Sapindales; family Rutaceae; genus Zanthoxylum; species Zanthoxylum bungeanum. The sequence goes on along the minus strand of SKCR01004895.1, from coordinate 108,211 downwards.
ATCGGACATGAATGAGTATTTTCTTTGAGTTAGAGTATTGGGGAGTCTGAGTCTCGACATTATTTGGATGTAATGCATATAGAGTTTGGTGGGCACAGTGTTCAACATTCCAGGAAGATGAAAGACACTGAAAATGTTAGATTGGACCTATAAGATCTTAGAATTCTCAATGAATTGCACTTAATGGGCACTCCTCGAGGTCTTATCAAGCTACCTGCTAGTTACGTGCTAACTCAATCAGAGAGAAAATCACTTTGTGATTGGCTGAAAATGGTAAAATTCTCTGATGCTTATGCATCAAATATTGGACTTTGGGTAAGAGATGATACAATAACTGGTTTAAAGAGTCACGACTGTCATGTGCTTATTGATATTCTCTTTCCTATTGGCATTCGACCTTATCTTCCATCAAATGTATGTGACGTCATACTTAATCTATGTGGCTTCTTTAAACAATTGTGTCAAAGGACATTAATCACATCTGTTATTGACGAATTTGAGCGAGGAATCATGATCATCTTATGCAAGTTAGAGCGAATATTGGCACTCGCTATAATATAATTGGGGTGCAATCGGGATATCATATAACCACATCTGTTATATGATATCCGCCAAAGTTTTAGCGTCGAATTATTTCTACGCTAAAACCTAATATTTCGACACAAAAGTGTTATTAAAATACCCAAATCGTTCCCATTCTCTCTCACTCTCTGTTTCTGCTGTAACGTGCCCACATGTAATCCCTTCTCTCGTACTTAATGTAAGTCTTCTTTCTTCTATTAATCACGAAAATTGATTTTATTGAAAGAAATATGTTCTTCTACTCGTGATTTTATAGATGTTATGCAATGATTGATGTTATTGAGGCATGAATTTAGCTTGGTTTAAGTTGAAAGTTTCAAAAATTATAAATGGTTGCCTTGGCCAAAAATATATATGTAGGCGAGTTGTTTTTTTGTTTTAGATGATTTTATGTAATATGGTATGAAAGGTTGTTATGTGGGTACTGGGCGTAGTTGCTGGGGTATTCTACAATGGTCCAGCTACTGGGGCTGCATTGGCTGAGCTTTTGTTGGATGGCTATGCTAGTATTGTCGATCTTAGTCGCTTTAGTCCTGCAAGATTCGTCGGGCATAGAAAATTTTTATGAATAGTATTAAGATTTGGTAGAGTGATTGATGGGAATATTGTGAAGTATAGCTATAATAAATTTCAAATTTTTAATGGATATGAGTTTTGCCATGTTCATGCAACAAGACAATTCTTGAGGTTGGACTTTACAATTTACATGAGTAATTGCATTGATGGCGATCACATACAACTCATAAGCATCACTTTATTGCGTTCATGTTCAGGATGATAAGTCCCAGGGGCGTGGTTTGGTAGTGTAAGATTCAGGATCTCATCTTGAGGTCCTGAGTTTAAATTCAGGAAGTGTATTTTTGTAAGAGTCTGTGACAATCGGGGATTTTACCTGTTTCACTTAAGCCCGGAATGGATGGTTTGGCGGCGGTGTTTCCAACGATTCCAATATATATATATATATATTGGACTATAATAGATATGTTCATTTTTAGGATGATAATATGACATAAGTTGTGATTGGTTTTAAGTTAAAACTTCAATGGTGCACATGTGTGTGCTTTGACCGAAACTATGAACTTAGGGAAGGTTTTATTGTGTTTTGCTTTGATAATAATTGATGATTGTAATTTCTTTGGCTTGGCCGAATGCATGGGTGATAGGGATTGTGAAAATTTTATGTTGTAGTGAATATGGATCATGTGTATTGATGTATATATGTGCTTACTCTCCTTTTTAGAGAGAGAGGCAGGAGTTTCTGTTAAAGCTTTCTGTTCTCCTTTAAAGATCATGAAGATGTTGTTATATTATATGGGCTTTTATATATTTAAAACCATAAATAATTTTTGCACAAGGTTTTAGCTTAACAGAATTTTGTATTGAAATTTTAATTAATTGTGATAGTTAGTTATTAAATAAAAATTTATACATAATTACATCTTAACCATTCATTATTATTAATACACATGTCATATAAAATTATAAAAATAAAATAAAATAAAATAAACTCTTCAACAAAACATGACTAGAACTGTCCATGTCCTAATATATTTTGGGATAATATCACATTCCGAGGTTGATTGATATGGCTTTGCCTCTGTGTAATGTATAAATGCACGTCTAAAAAGTATATGTCCATTTTTTTCATCGGTTGGGTTGGGCCTTTCACCCACCGGGTTTGGTCCAGCGAGCCTAGTTTTATTTTTTTTAAATCGTGAATTAATTAAATATTATGATTTTTTTTAAAAAAAAATCATTAATTAATTCAATAATACTATTTTTTATTTTAAAAAAAAAAAAATTTTATATAACCTCCCTATAAAAGAAATTTATCAAAAATTTGCGTCCTGTTAAAATACAATATAAATTCAAATGTCTGAAAAACAAGAATAAACGATATCAATAAACCATAAATCAATAGTCCTTTATTTATTTATTTATTTATTTTTTTGTAATAATGGACCCAACTGAGTTTTTATTTTGAGAAATGAGACTTTTTTTTATAAGGACTCATATATTAGAAAATTAAAGGTTACAAAAGATAAAATAAGGAAAACTATCCCTCCAGATATCAGCAACCTGGCCATTACAGGCAAACATGGCTACTCTATGAGCAGCACCATTACACATTCTTGGATTAAATTGGATCCTACACGAAGGTAATGTATGGATCGACATTTTGATTTCCGCTACTATCCAACACTTCCTTTAGACTAGACAACTTTCCTAAAATCAAATTTCTACATTTTGGGCATCAGAGTCTATGATGATTGAGGAAAACCTCAAATCTTTTGCACACTCCAATCTGAAAAGCACAACTTCTACTTCTACCACTTCCACATCTCCCTGAAATTTAATATTATTCACCGCAACCGCCAAAAAAAACACCCAAGTGATTTCTGAACACCACTCCCAACCCCACTTTATCTGCTTTCATGTCGACTGTCACGTCTACATTTATTTTCACTCAAGAAACTGGAGGAGGGAACCAGGCCAAGATACCAACATCACTACTTATCTAACGGGGCACCTCGCCTTTCAAATTAGCTCTAATAGACGCATTCCAAAAAGCCTCAGCCTACGCAACAATGGATGTGCAATTTGTAAACATGCCTTGGATTACAGCATCGTTCCTTGCCCCTCATATGACCCATATCAAAACAAAATAGTTCTCCATTTCTTCTCGAGTTAAGTTGCAGAAGCCTCATTGCAATAGGTCACCAAGCCACCTTTCTCTGCCCTCGTACAAACATCTGTACCAATATTTTGACCCCAATAATCCCTCGACACTTTACAAGTAAACAGAGCATGTACCACTGTCTCAATTCCTCTAGAGCATCTTTGACACCCCTCATCCTTCAAAACTTTTTTTCATTAGAGTTTATCAGCTGTAGGAAGTCAGCCACAAATCCCCCACTAAGAAATTTTTTTAATCTTTTCAGGTATTCGTAAATCCCACACCATTTTCCATAGGTTTTGATTTGAGCATGAAGAGGAACTCGCATCTTCAGCTAGCTTACAGTCCTTGGCCAGGTAGTATGCAGTTTGCGAGGAAATCACATAGAAATGACCCATTTTTTTCAATATGCCATATCACGATATTGGTTCGCTTCCCTAGGCAGAGGGATATTCATAATCTTCTTAGTGTCTTCATCCATAAAATTCTCCTTTATAAGGTCTCCATTCCACATATTGTTCCCCAAAAGTAAACAGCTCACTTTGGTCTCTCCAGGCAAGAATTTTCTGAGGAAAGGCCTAAAAGTTTAGTTTAGGCAGCCAGTTATTGTCAAGAATTATTTGCACTGGTACCATCCCCAATCCTCCACCTGATCCCCTATTCCAGAATATATCATCCCCAAAGAATGCTTCTCCATATAAAAGATGGATTATGCCCCAGGTTTGTACATAAGAACTGCCCATTTTTAAATACCGAGCTTTGAGAATGGTTTCCACTAGCGAGTTTGGATATTGCAAAAACATCTATCCTTGTTTCGCCAGCAAAGCTTGGTTGAAGCTACCCAGATCCCTAAACCCATACCTCCATCTTTTTTCGAGTTTCTCAGTCGATCCCACTTGGCCCAATGTATCTTCCTTTTATCAATCGAGGACCCCCACTAGAAGGCATTTAATTTCTTTTACACCTCATCACACAGTCCATTCGAAAGTTTGAACACATTCATAGCATATGATGGGATTGCTTGTGTAACAGCTTTGATTAACACCTCTTTTCAACCACTTGAGAATAATCTGCTATACCAATTTGTAACTCTTTAGAAAATCTTGTTCTTTATTTCCTTGAAGAGCCTGTTTTTATTCTTACTGATCATTCCAAGTAAACCTAAATATCTGTCATGAGGGGAAGCCATCTCAAGCTTAAAATTCTTTTTGATTTCTTCCATTGTTTCCGGATTGGTGTTGGGACTGTACACAATTGAAGACTTTTCATAGTTGAAAATTTGACCCGATGCATTAGCGTAGGAATCAAATAGCCCCTTCAGCATTGTACAGTCTTTTATCGAGGCATTTGTGAAAACCAAACTGTCATCCATGAATAATACCAAACTTCAGCCCGATTAACTCTGCTCTTTCCGCGCCTTTATTTAGCAACCCCGATAATGCTTTTGCACATAGGATGAAAACATATGGCAATAAAGGACACCCTTGAAGCAGCCCTCGCTGCAGATGTATCATTCTCATAACCTTACCATTGACAAGAACTGAAAATCTGGGAGTAGTTATGCAGTTTTTGATCAAGACTCCCCATGACTCCGGGAAACCCAGCTTTTCAAGCACCCCCACGATAAAACTCCATTCTACTATGTCGTAGACTTTACTTATATCTAATTTCAAAGCCACCAACCCCTGGTTACCCTGCTTCCTCTTTTTAACCTTGTGTAGACACTCATATCCTATAATTACATTATCTGTGATTAGTCTACCTGGAATAAATGCACTTTGGTTTGGTGATATCAGTTCACCAAGCACTTTTTTAATCTTATTGGTCGCACACTTGGCTATAATCCTATATATGACATCACAAAGACTTATGGGTCTGTAAACATCAATACCAGTGGGCTTCTTTTGTTTGGCAATTAAGGCAATTAGAGTCTGGTTTATGCTTGAGATATCAGCAAGTTGGTTGAGGACTGCCAAGCATGTTTGGGTTACCTGCTCCCCTACAATAATCTAATGTTTCTGATAGAACACGGCTAGAAGGCCATCTGGACCCGGGGCTTTGTTCGGGCGCATCTCTCTCAGTGCTTCATAGACATTTCCTGTTGTGAAGGGTTGTTAAGAAGCCTAAGCATCTCTTCTAATAACTTCTTATGAATTCCTTCCAAAGCCACATTTATTTGTTCCAAAGAAGGGTTCGTAGTTGATAAAAGGCTGGAGAAGTAATTATTGGCCACTCTGCAATATCCTCTTCTCTAGTCACTCATTCTCCTCCATCATCCATAATTCCATTGATCTTATTCTTCTTTCTCCTTTCCGAAGCATGAGCATGGAAAAACTTTGTGTTTCTATCTCCATCTTTGAGCCAAGAAATCCTCGACATCTGCCTCCAATACATCTCTTCTTCTAGCAAAAGAGTGTCAATTGATTCCTCTATCATTCTAATTTCATTACCTCCTCGAAATTGGTCTCCTTTCCTTTTAGCCTCTCGTAACTCGATTTGCAATGTCATCATCCTTTTTTGCTTACCCTCAAACTCCATAGCATTCTAGCACATTAAACTCTCTTGAGTCTTTCCTACGCATTCCATAAAGGATTGGAGAGGGTTTCGGTCTGGGACACCTCTTGATCCTATCCAACACTGTTTAATGATCTCAACACAAGTTTCATGAGGGCTCCACATATCTTCTTAAAAAAATCTATTACCTTATCTATTTCTCAGCACCTCCCTTCATACTTTCCTTTTACTTTGAGCAGGATGGGGTAGTGGTCTGAGCCTCATGCTTCTATATTACTGACCGTGAGAACCATATTCATACTCTGACATTTCAAGTTACCGCAGAACCTATCAAGCTTCTCTTCGATCAATCATCCCCCCAAATCTCATGTTAGACCGGTTAGGGTCGGTGCTCGGAGTGCCAATCCGGATCGTATTTATGTCCGATTCATGAATACGATCAATGTCTTTTCCCATAATATACTTATTTAATGGTAGCACCTCTTGTATTTTATATACATATTCGATCTAATTACGATTAGATATCTAATTATGATTAAATTGAAACTAAATCTGATTTAGTGATACATGTATATTAGACAAAGACCCTGAGATTTATAATGTAGTGTGCAGTTACAATGTAGTTTGTAATTGACATTGGGAAGCGTCACTATAAGTTGTGTATCCTTAAATAAAGTTTCTGGTCAAGATTTGCTAACACGGGTCGGTTAATAAAATCTACCAAGACCAGTACATGTCATATACCATGACTTGGTCCGATGGTTTATCCCAATGAACCATGAGTCTCGGTAGACTCATATAGACATGTAGGGGTTTATTTGATAAACATTGAACGACTCACTGAAGATTCCCTAATAGATGATACACCAACGTTAATAGGAATCTCCTCGAGTTGAGCGAGCATAGTGGCCCTTCGACTTGAGATACCACTGTGGATAAATGAGTTATCTTCTACACTTTGATGGCAGTCACGTCACTGATCTATTTAGATCACACCTCCGCCTGTTCGTTGGGTGTGCACTGATGCTCATGATATCCTTTCTGTATCAAGATATAATCCGTCAGTATTGTGTAAAGGGCATAGGTATCCTACACGTGTTTGCGATCTAGTAAATCCATGGCCTTGGTATAATTTCGGAAGCAAGTTTTATTTAGAGATCGTAAATTTGAAAGTCGATTATATTATACCATAAGGATTTGACGTTCTTATCTATATCTTGGGTATAATATGGATAGCCTGTGATGGAGGGATTATACGTATGCAATGACCTCGACTTGCATAGTTTAGCGAGATTATCTGTGGTCGACATAATTCATTAGTTGATGAATTATGGACACAAAATTGGATTTCGTGATGGATAAACCTAAACTTAGAGAGTCCCACAATATGAAGTGTACTCGTTGAGCACTTGGGCAATGCATTATGAATAATACAGATTATTCATAATACTTCACCGGATTAAATGAGTTAATTCAAATCGTTTAAATGGTTAAACGAAAACATATGCTTTAGGAAATTTTAGTCAATTGTAATTATTGTGTATTTGTATCTGGTATATAATTTGATTAGATACACATTCATTATTTGTCAAATGAGATTTTGACTTATGCTATTAATATATGTATTTGTTATTTAATGTAAATAAAAATACATATATAATAATAATTATATTAATTAATTATTTAGATATTTAATGTTAAATACAAATTCTAATTAATGTGTCTATGGATTCTCAACAAGCAACCTTAATTATAATAACAATAAATCAAAACAAAATATTAAAACAGAAAATAAATCAACCACACAAAATCAACACAAGTTATTTTGGTGACAAAGTGGAAAACTCGTACGAGTAAAAAACCACTCCGAGTATCTCGGCTACCAGTCCAAATTCACTATAAAGAGAAAAACTTACAGTGATGGTAAAAGACCTATGGTGGCAACTCCACCGACTCTAGTATCTCTAGACTGTAAGAACCCAAAGAACTCCCCGAGCCCGTACTCCATGATTTTCTTCAGAACCTCTGAAGTCTCTGAGTGGATCAACTCTGCAACTCTGAACGATGGAACTCCGACTACCAATCTTCCTCCTTGAGAACTCTGAAGGTTTAGGAAATTGGATTTGTTTGTGTTGATGGTAAATCAAAGAAAGAACTCACCAAAACAAAGAAGACAAAAGATTGAAAAGAGTCTTCAAGGTGAGAAACAAAGAAGGTTGAAAGCTATGGATCTTCTTAGCTCAAATGAATTGTGTTTCAACCAAGGGGAAAGATGGCTATAAGGTTATATTTATAGGTAGGACAAGGTTTTTATGAGCAAATGGGCTTGAAAACGCATCCAAAAACTGAGATGCGCACGGGCGTTTGACCGGTGTAATCACACGCGTATAACGCAAGCGCATGTATCGTTCAAGTAGTATAAAAGTATCGATCCCACGATGACTTAAAACCTTTTTTTTTATTAATTTATGAAATATTTTTACAAGTTTCTAATGGATTGATTGTTTGTTTGGATGGTGACTTAAATTTAAAACAAGTAAATAAAATTGCGCAAAAGTTGATTTAGGAAAATTCAAATTTATAAAACTATCCAGGGTTGTGATTTCTTCCAATATTGTTTTTAAAGATGAAGTGGTTATCTTAATATTGTGTAATATATTGGTTTATTAACCTGGAACACGAAATTATTTAAAAGCCTCTTCCGATGGTCAGATACAAATATCCAATGTAACCCAATTAATCATATTCTTATGTTAACCAAGTTACCTGAATTCATTAAGATTAAGTTCCAATTATGGCTACCCCCGTCTGACAGGTATATTCCTATCCTGTAAGGAAATCTATTAAAGGGTTATCTATCCTCAAGAAAGATCGTGGGCTATTGAGTCTAGGGTCTTAAACCTAAAATCCCTTTTCCAAGTTCATTTTAAGTTTATCAGTTCAATCTTATTAATGGCCAGTTAATAAGAAGCTATAAGACTAAGGCTCAATAAATAAACCTTTATATTACCCAAATCGTAAAATAACCCCTTATTAATCGGTGATATTGGAATTCATCACAACCCAGATAACTGGTTTAGTTACAACACATATCTAAGGCTAGTAAAAGCTTAAATCAAATAAAGACATAAAGTAAAATCTGGAAATTAAAAACGTAAATAAAACAATAAAGAAAATATTGGGGTTAAATGATCCACTTTTAATATTTCAAAATTAGAATCTCTCTTATTGTCACTGTTTACCGATTAATTAATTATATTTAACCAGACCATAAAGGCGGTAATTTTATTTGTCTCAATTAAATCCAGCCGACTATATAGGCGATAACAAGGTTATTACCTAAACCGACCATATAGGCGGAAATTATGTCTGAAATGTAAAACCGACCATATAGGCGGTAAATAAAGTTGTCACATAACCTGCCATATAGGCGGTAACTAATTAATCTAAATTTTAATTAAAATAAGGGAGATTAATCTAATTCATTATATTAAAAGTCTCACATTTTTCACCCAGCGGAATGAGATTACATGCTCACGCTGTAAAAGAAAACACAAAAAATTTTATTAATTAAATAAAAAATATAAGGAAACTTAAATAAATACACAAGAAACTTTCCTTTAGGTTTTCATGGAGAAATTTCTCCAAATAAAGCATGGAAAATTTACAAAGTTTAGCTTGGTATTTATAGGAAAATCTAAAGGCTTCCACCATTTTCTCCACCAATTGCTCCACCAAACATGGCACCAAACATGACATCAAACATGACACCAAATCATCCACCAAACATGCAAGCATGTTTGGTAGAAGTTTGACAATTTTTTTTATTTTTTATTTTTTATATTTTGAAAATGACTATAGTAATTTTCACAAAATACACTAGATTTTTCATCAATTTCGGTCTTTCAAACTTCAGCATTCGAAAATATTTAAAACTTGAAAGTTTTAGATATTTGTGTTTTCTTTATATGCAACTTGAATCAGCTTAATCGGATAACGGATGAAAAAGTTATGGCCAAAATACCAATCTTGCGTAAACTGGAATTTAGGACTGCACTTCGTGACGCGTATATTAAATTTCCGTTTTCGCCATTTTTTTGCTCCAGATTTCATCATTTTAGCCCCGAGTTGATTCCATTAAGTCCCGATAGTTTATTTATCTACAAAACACATCAAAACGTTCATCAAACCCGAGAAACTAAACACAATATTAGGTAAAAGGGGCGGTAAATATTGATATATTTTCTACTCATCACACCCCCAAACCTAACATTTTGCTAGTCCTCGAGCAAAACAACAAAATAAAATACAAAAAAACAATTAAAATTAAACTAAGCCACTTTCGTAAGGATCACAATTGCATTTAGCATATACAACAAGCCTTTGAACCTCTAGGTGTCCCTAGTGGACGAGTTGTAATCTCGTGAGAGCTTACAGCAACGATACCCACAAACGTTTGATATAAGTACAAAAATGGTAAAACTAATGCACACAAAAGCAAAAAGACAAGAGAAAAGAGAATAAAGAAGTTAATGACTTAACATGTGAAACTTTTTATCCAAGTTAATAGATGTTTTATTTTTTTCTAAAATACCGAATAAGTAAATTCGCCGATTATTTTTACCGTTCTCTATATACACAACCAAAAAAATATTAATTAACTCATTTTACCCACAATATTCACAAGTGCAGTTTAAAAGAGAGTAATATTTTTATCCTAAAGTTATATCAGAATTCACACCTTTTTTTAAGCAATGGAATAATTTTTATAATTTTTCTGATTTTTTTAATTTTTTTTAATTTATATACAATATATTTCATCTATGTAGCGAGCTTTGGGCCAGTGACTCTCAAACTAGTTGGCTTTAGGGCACTAGGTGTTAAGACACCCCTACGGACTTAATTACTCAGACTTCAGATATATATATAGATATATATATATATTGGCAACATCTTAGATCCATGTAACGAGCTTTGGGCCAGTGACTCCCAAACCAGTTGGTTTTAGGGCACTAGATGTTAAGACACCCTTACAGACTTAATAACTCGGATCTCAGACGTTTTTTTTATACATTTTTTTTCTTTTTTTTTATCTCATCGCTTTTTTAGATGCTTCCTCCAATTAAACTAGAGCACTGAATATTACAGACTCGTCAATTACTTCTCATGTCAGCATGTTACCATGCAAGTTGATAATACTTGTCAACTGAGCATATGAAGATCCATTTTAGTCAGTATTATGGAGAATTCACAAATTAAATAATTGAAAAGGAAATAAACAAAAATTAATTTGTTCCGAAATAGGTTGAGATACGTCTCAGGAGTGGAAATTCCTTAACAGCTATCTCACACCAATTTCACCTGATTAGTTATGTTAAAAACACAAAAACACGAAATATTTTTTTTATTTTTTGTAAAAATTTTTAATTTTTTTGATTTTTTTCGAAAATTTTAGACAAAAAATAAAACAATAAAAACAAGATACAAATTAACTATTCCCCTCACCCAGACATAAATGAGACATTGTCCTCAATGTCTTAAACAGTAGAATAAGAGTTTAGAAAATCGTACCTGATTAGCTGAAATTATACATCTAAATGAAAAGTTACATGTTTAGATCCAGATTTATCCGACGCCTCTTACCACGATCATTCTCGGACCAGTTTATTTTGGAAAGGATAGGGTCAATCTGTGGTTCAAAGGCTAATATTTGGTCAATTAAATTTGGGACAGTTCTGGCAGTAAATAGGAGTTCTTTTACAGGTTTTGACACGAATCCATTTCTCCGGGCATCATCAAGAAACACACAAATAAAATCATAAAATCCATCAACATTGTACAGTCCAAGCGGTTTCTGGTGTATGTTCAAGTTGTTGGACAATTATGACCCATAGCATCACTATTTGAATAGATCATGGTGTTGTTGTACAAATTAACTATGTGACAAATGAAATTGCTCTTTTATCATTTGTAATTAGATTACCAAGATGTATAAATGATAAAAGGTCCATATGATTAGTTCTGGATTGAGATGATATGAGACTGTATCAATCCACAAAGGTTTAATCATTAAATATCCCTAGTCAGAGTATTATCGAGATTGGACATCGATAATGCGTAAAAGACTAGTATTACACTTGTGCGCGTTGTGGGAACATAACGGCATAGTTCTCATATATTTGAGTATAGGATACAGCTTGGTACGGAAACAGCTTGTGCAAGTGTAATAGGAGGTTGTGTTTACTGATGGTACGGAAACAGCTTCGCTCTAGATATACCCCTCGGAATTCCATTGGTAGTATGACTATGTGTCTATGGAAGTCCGAATCAGGGTAGGTGTATTTGGTCTTAACCTGAGACTTGCATCGCTAATACTTGCGACAGTCAATATACTTTGGTTTTGGTCGTCCAGTGCTTTAACAGGTTCTGTGTACGCCTCTTCTGGGTATATTGAGTGTTGACGGTGGATTTTGGTCTCAGGGCAATACGAGAATATCACTCCCGAGGTAATCCTCTTTCAATGGTGAATTTGTTTGGTTATGGGGGAAACCAAAAGCAAACTTAGCAGAAGGTAGATAATGCGCCAATCAAACAAGGAGATTTAACGTGGTTCGGCGGATTTTTATCCGACCTACGTCCACGGACACAAACAGAACTATACTTTTATTGCTGAAACTCGTATTTCTTGTGCTTTTTACAAGTTTTGATTCTCATCCCTTTCCACATATTCTACCATTCTATTTATAATAGTGAAGAAATCAGATTCCTTCTAGTATGTGGATTCCTAATTGAAGCAACCTCCTTTTTCCACAAGGATTCCTAATCAAATCTACCTCTATTCCTTTTATCCTTCTTGGACACTGGTTTCATCAGTATTCTTCATGAAGATAGGACTGTCTCCTTACCCCGTAGGGACATGACATCTTATCTTCTGGTGTACGCTTTGCCATATGCTCGGTTTTCATGTGGTCGGTCATGATGGTTCTTCGAACTGAGAATGATGCTGTCGATCTGATAATGCTTGGTCATTTGATTCAAAGTGATCGGTTGCCGACCATAAAGTGCTCGGTCTCTTCCTGTTGTGGTCGGTCTGTAACCATAAGGTGCTCGGCCTCTTATCGCAAAGTGCTCGGGCCCTTGCTGCTGGCTTTTTATGGGTCGGGTTAGCATCAATGATCCTGAACAAGAATGGGTTTTACCTTTTTGCCCCTGTCGTGATGTTTTAAATACCATATTGCCTGAAAACACCATCAACATCTGTCGCCTAGTTCTCGGTTCCAACGAGCATACAAGTTGGTGCCGGGAACTATATAAAGATGGTGTGTTGATTATTTTGCTTGGTGGTCGGTCCGGAGTCGAATCAAAATTTTTCGTTGCCTCTTTTCAAGCATATTTTCTTGAGACACGCAACCGTCATGTCTGTTTAAATGCCCATCAAATCACCTTTAGGGTTTTTTCTGAGCCTGACACTTGTCAAACATCCGTCGGATTCCCGCCAAAAGCAGAAGAAAATCAACCGTGCAGAGGCGTCTTAACAGTGCGCTGATCTCAACCTTTTATTTGATTTTGGTAGACCTCTTTTGTAGTTGACACTTGGCGTCCATCCGGGACTCTATCACGATCCGATGGTTGGAATTATTCCGACGTTGTAATAAGCAGGTGAACCGATATTCTTGCAAAAAATCCTATCAATCTTCAAAAAACTCTTCTTCCCTTCGGCTACGAAGCACCTGATTTGTTTTTACTCAAAGTTCTTCAACGTATTCGCCGCTTTTCCGAGCATAGATCAAGTAAGTTTCCCTAACGACCTTCTTCCTCTTCCTCTTTCTTGCTTGCTGTGCCTTGCTGTTTCTCTTTTTCATTTGTTTTGATATTTTGCTAGGGAGAGATTTTATTGAGTGTTTTGCTTAGGACACTTAGAACTTCATAGATTTAGTTTTTTCTGGAAACTTAGGATAGCTTATGAATCTCTTGGTCGTTTTTCAAGAATATGGTTGTAGACTGACCTTGCCCTTTTATTTTCCGGACGTCTAGGATGTCTAAAGACAGTTCTCCCCCTGAAAACCCTGCTAAACCCTTGGCCCCTATTGCTGAAGAGCTTTCCTCTGGCTCGGGAGCACCCAGCGTGGAAGACCTTGATACTACCCCCACCCCTTCTGAGATCGAACAAGATACTTACCATTAGAGGGTTCCTCGGAAGGATCCGGAGCCCGGTGACTTTGACAGCTCGGCTCTGGACATGGTTCAGCCCTCTAAGATAACCGAGGATGATCTAGCACTGCTTCGGTAACGATATGACATCCCGATAGATATTGCTCTTGAGGTCCCTCTCCCATGTGATCGTGCCAGTCAGCCCGACGATGGTTCTGTGGCCCTTCTTCCAGCTTTCTTTGAGTGCGGGCTTCGGTTTCCAATTCAAACCTACTTCGCCTGGATGCTGCCCGAGATGGAGATCGCCCCCTGTCAACTAAGTCTGAACAGTTGGAGGATCATGGCCGGGTTGTATGTAGCTTGGCATCGAGCGGGGCTTGGCGAACCTTCTTTTGAAGAAGTGAAGAGGTTATATCGGTTGAAGGCCAACCCAAAGTCTCACCACGGTTGGTACTACCTCTCTGCTTATGACAGTTCGTCAAACGTTGTCAAAAAACTCCTGAATCTAACAAGAATATCAAAGATTTTTGTTTTGGGCCACTGGAGATTGGGGACGGACCCTGAGGTCGGATGAAGAGGAGATCTTGGTTCCGGATATCTTTAGAGCGGGAGGTTAGGAGATTAACCTTTACCTTTTCTGCCCTTAGTTTTTTTTATGTTTGGATTCTTACCCCTTTTTTCTATTCCTCCTAGCCTGTTGGAGGGATGCTCCTAAGGTCTCCCACCAGGTCCGGAAGCGGGTATTCTGGGCTCGGCGGTATGCCGCTCATTGGAGGGAGTTGGTAAATGATGCGGCATTTTTTGAATCGGACTTGTTCGGGCCGTTCCTCCCAAGATCTCGGGTCGGATAGGTAGATGCTTGTTGATCTTCTAGCCAACTCCCTTATTTATTTATCATGTTTGTCGTCTTTTTTTCTTTTTTTGTATGCTCAGGTCCTGAACCTTTCTTTTGTCTTTGTTTTTTGCAGATATGTCGAAGAGACCAGGTACCTGATCGGTTGACCGGTGCCGCGAAGAAAACTAGCCCAGGTGGAGCTGGTACTTCTCGGAAACGACCTGAATCTTCTGAGGATAGAAAGTGACCGCGGGGGTAGAACGACCGAGCTCTCAAGGTCTATCTTCATCTCCCCGGGTGCCCCCAATGGGTGTTACCCGTCCTGATAGCCCTCCAAGACCTTACAAGAGGAGGAAGCGTCGGTTTTGAGCTGTGGATACTCAATTGAGGTGGGAATTGGAGGATGAAGAGGCTCCGAGCAGAGAAGCTCCAGTTCGGTATGAGGGTCCTTCCAAGAAACTGAAGGGTGCTGTGGTTCTTGGAGTTGATGACCTTGGGAAGAATATTATGGAGGCTACTTCCCATTTGGTACCGGCTTTCAATGAGCTGGTCGGGGCCGTACCTCTTGAGAAGATTCCGAGGTTTGAGGACCTTTCACCCGAGGAGGTAGTTGCAAAGTTGTGCTCTCAGCTGGCCCAGGTCACTTCTTTTACTTCTCTTCTATATTCGTGGTGTCTTTCAGACTTTGTTTTTATTTTTCTAACTTCTTTTTTCTTCTCGGCAGGCAAATTATTTGGCGGCCAAAAATAAGGACCTATTTATAAGCCTTTTGGCCGAAGGCGGCCAAGCCTAGAGGCTTCAGAATCGTCTTTCTGAAGTGGAGGCAAAGTTGGCTAGTGCCGAAGAAAGGAATAGGGATCATGAGCTGGCTGCGGTTGATGCTGTCAAAACAAACAAAGCTCTTAAGGCTGCTGCTACTCTAGAGCGCAAGAACACTGAAGAAGCTAGAGCAAGTTTGGTGGATGCCGGGCTGAGATCGGGCTCCTTAAGGTGGAAGTAGGCAGTGTGGAGTATAGCTGCGGCCCGTGCCGAGCTCAGGGATAAGGAAATTGAGTGGGAGGCCGAAAGGGACTCAATTTGTCTTGAAGGGTTCGGTGATTGTGCTGAAATTATACCAATGGTGCTGCCTGACCTGGATATGGGGCCGATACATGCAGCCATCCGTTTCTGTAAAGGGGAAATATCTAAGGAGGAGTTTCAGAAGTGGCTCCCCCTTCTTCCGAGGAAGCGATGGATCCCGACCCGATTTCTGTTGCTCCGGTCCCGCAGGTTTCCCAAGAAGACCGACCTGAGGTTCCTGCTCCTGGCAAAGACTATCCTGAGATTCCACCTCCTATCCTTGAAGTAGGGGTCTCACATGTTGCCGAGGCTGAAGCTGTTTTCCCCCTTTTGAGACCGAACCGATCCATCTGTCGTCTGAGCCAGCCGAGGAAGAACTTCCTGCCCCTGTGCGGGTTGATTGAGAAGGGGTAACCCGGACGGGGCCCTGTGTACACTTGTCTCCTTTTTTTTTTTTTTTTTGTAATAACACTTCATATTTTATTTGAATATGCATGTATTTTCTGCTTTTTCTGCTTTTTTCTTCTGTTCCTTGTTCTGGGTGTTCTTCTTCAAATGTTTATTTAAGGCTCGTTCGAGAGGGGATAATACGAACCGAGGCCCAAATTATTCAGTGGTCGAGGATGGACTCTGAGTTGTGAAGAACACGGATGCTGAGATGCAATCGGTGGGACGTAACCCGACCACGAGCTGTAAGGAACACTTGACCCTGGGGGAATGTTTCGCCCCCAGTCCAAAAGATAGGCTCGGTGGGATGTGGCCCGACCCCGAGCCGTAAGGAATACTTGGCCCTGGGGGAATGTTTCGTCCCCAGTCCAAAAGATAGACTCGGTGGGATGTGGCCCGACCCCGAGCTGTAAGGAATACTTGGTCCTGGGGGAATGTTTCGTCCCCAGTCCAAAAGATAGACTCGATGGGATGTGGCCCGACCCCAAGCTGTATAACCAAGTGGCCTCAGCGGAACAAAATCCAGCCCCGAGCCGAATAACTGAATGGCCTCGGCGGAACGTAATCCAGCTCCGAGCCTGATAACTATGGCCTCGGTTGAACGAAATCCAGCCCCGAGCCAAATATCCAAGCGGTCTCGGCGGAACGAATCCAGCCCCGAGCTGATTAATAAAGTGGCCTTGGCGGAACGAGTCCAGACCCGAGCCGAACAATCATTGGGACTTGCTTTGAAGGGAAGGGAATCAACCTTTGAAGCCCTATCGAATCTGTCTTGGGCGTCCCCTTTTCAGACCGATGAAAAAATGAAAACAAAAATTTTGGAAAGTAAAAAAAAAGTGTAAACAATAGCACGGATACTTCAGAACAGCGTCCTGTCCGAGGTCTCCAAAACATAATTCTGAACCTTTCAATTCAGTGTCCCGGCGAACCAGGATTTGGATCAGAGAGCGTTTAAATGGTAAGGGTACATCCTTTATACGTCGGGTCACTGTGGAGCTTGTGTATTGTACGAGGGCTCCTCCTTACCACGCTGGAGCAGACACTCGCTACAGGGGCACAACGTATCCCCGTGTCGCGCCTCTCTTGGATCCAAATGATGAATGGATCAAATAGTGTCCGGGATACTAAGGGCACATTCCTCCTTAGGTCCGGCATCACTGGAGCTAGCAATCGTCACGAGGGCATCATCATCCCACGTGTTATGCTTTCCCACGGATCCATTACATCGGGTAAGTGAGGATCAAAGAGTGCTCGACACATTAAGGGCATATTCCTCTTTATGTTCGGTAACACTGGAGTAAGTAATCGCCATGGGGGTATCATCCTCCCCGTGCTATGCTTCTCACGGATCCTATGTATCGAGTATGTCCCTGAATATTCCGAGGACCCCGAACTAAGAGAGACACTTGGTTCTGGGGGAATGTCCCGTCCCCAGACCAATGAGCATTACTCGGTGGGACGTAACCCGACCCCGAGCCGAATAGTCAAGTGGCCTCGGCGGAACACGATCCAGCCCCGAGGTGTTTGAAACATTAAGGGCGTATTCCTCCTTATGTTCGGTAACACTTGGAGCAAGCAATCACCACGGGGGTATCATCCATCCTCGTGCTATGCTTCTCGCGGATCTATACCTGATTCACTTTCGTCCCTGCTGTTTAATGCTTGTATGGAGTCGACTGATTCTGGTGTGACTTGTGCTTCTTTATGGTGGTAGCCGTGGTCGGGTAGTTGCGGGTTTTGTGCTTTTGACCCTGGATCGTTGTATTGTGTATGTCCCCGAAGTTTTGAATATGGTTCCCAAAATTTTTATTTTAGAAGAGTGGGTGAAAATTTTGGAAAAGAAAATTTTATTTATATTCGGGGATATACTGCCCTTCTTACAACTCTCTGCGGTCATTTTGAGAGAGGCTTTATATTGAGTTTCCGTCCCTCGTCGGGTTGCTGCAAAAGAAAAGAAGGAAGAGAGAATTTACTGAAAGTATTTTCTCAACATCTCGGTGTTCCATGGTTTTTTCAATCTTGTGCCGTCCAGCTGTTCTAGGATGTAAGCCCCTAGCCTTATCACCTCTGTGATTCTGTAGGGCCCTTCCCACTTGGCACCTAACGAGCCCTCCTCTGATCGTCGGGTGTTTAAGGTGACCCTTCTCAATACTAAGTCACCCGGGAGGAAGAAGCGGGTTCGAACTCTTCTGTTGTAGAAGCGGGCCATTCTTTGTTGGTAGACTGCCGCTTTCATAGCTGATTTCTCTCTCCTTTCCTCGACCAGATCGAGGTGGTTTTTGACAAGTTCTTTATTCTGCTCATTCCCAAGTGGCGGACCCTGTGAGTTGCTACCCCGATTTCTGCTGGAATGACGGCCTCACATCCGTATGATAGGGAAAATGGTGTTTCCCCTGTGGAATCTTTGTAGGTCGTCCGATGTGCCCATAGCACTTCTGGTAATTCTTCGACCCATAAGCCTTTGCATGATCCAAGCCGAGCTTTAAGGTTTACCTTGATGGTCTTGTTTGTTGTCAACCTGTCCGTTTGACTTGGGTGGGCTGGCGAGGCGAATTTTAAAGCGATCTGGAGGTCTTCGCAGAGCTTCCTGAATCCTTTGCTATCGAATTGTTTCCCATTGTCGGTGATGATCGCCCGGGGGATTCCAAACCTGCAGATAATGTTCTTCTTTACAAACTTTGTGGCCTTCTTCTCCGTGATGGTGGATAGCGGCTCGGCTTCTGCCCATTTTGTGAAATAGTCTATGGCCACGATTGCATACTTCGCTTGCCCTCGCCCTTTTGGCATTGGCCCTATGATATCTAGCCCCCACTGCGCGAATGGCCAGGGGCTGGACAGGGTGGTTAATTGTTCTGCCGGTTGATGGTGGATGTTGGCATTTTTCTGACAACCTTCGCATTTCTGGGCTACCCTCACACCATCCTGATGTATGGTCGGCCAGTAAAATCATTGTCTTAAGGCTTTAAAGGCGACTGATCTTCCTCTGGAGTGACTTCCACAGATGCCCGTGTGAATTTCCCTGAGCACATAATCTGCTTCCTCCTCTGTTAAACATCTCAGGAGGGGTACGGTATAGCCTCTCCGGTAGAGCACCCCTTCGATCAGGGAGAAATTGGTGCTCTTGAATTTTAGTTTCTTGGCCTCCTTTTTGTCTTTGGGGGTTTCCCCTGTTTCCAGGTATCTCCTAATCGGTTGCATCCATGAGTTTTTGCCTCCCTCTTCTACTATATCTACCTTCAGCTCCCCTATGTTTTTTTCTCGGAGGCATATGAGAGGGATTATTCTGGGGTCCTCGGTCTTCATTGAGGATGCGAGCCGGGCCAGGGAGTCTGCTTCACAGTTGTCTTCTCGTCCGATTTGTTCGAAGCGTACGTTCCCCACTTTCTCCATCAACTTTTTTACTCAGGCTAAGTAAGCTATCATAGTCGGCTCCCTGGCCTGAAATTCTCTCTTTAGTTGTTGAATGGCTAGCTGAGAGTCACTCATTACTACCACGTTGTGGACTCCCACTACTGTGCATAGCCTTAATCCGGCCAAAATTGCTTCGTATTCGGCTTCATTGTTTGTGGCTTTGAAAGCAAATTTCAAGGCAAGCAACACTTCTTCTCCTTCACTGTTTTTCAGCGCGATTCCTGCCCCATTGCCCTGTGAGCTAGCAGACCCATCCACTGACATTTCCCATTTGCTTTCCTCCGTGGTCAATATTTGGGGTTCCGCGAGTTCCGCAACAAAATCTGCCAAGGCCTGCCCTTTTATTGCTATCTTTGGGAGGTAGGAAATGTTGTGCTCACTTAGCTCCACCGACCATTTCATTAACCTTCCCGAGGTTTCTAGTTTTTGCAAGATCTGCCGCAGGGGGTAATTGGTGTAAACTCCGATAGGGTGGGCCTGGAAGTAGGGTCGTAATTTCCGTGTTGCAGTGAACAAGGATAGGGCGACTAGTTCATGCATGGGATATCGGGTCTCTGCATCCAATAGAGCTTTGCTGACATAGTATACTGGTCTCTGGATCTGGTCGGCCACTTACACCAATACCGAACTCACTGCGTGTTTTGAAACAGCCAAGTACAAGTATAATGTCTCTCCTGGGAGAGGTTTAGCCAGGAGTGGGGGCTGTGCTAGATATTGTTTTAGCTGCTGGAAGGCCTCCTCACATTCCGGTGTCCAGTCGATCCCCTTTTGGGTCTTCTTGATGACTTTGAAGAAGGGGTGGCATTTGTCGGTCGCCCGAGAGATGAATCGGTTGAGCGCGGCGACCCTGCCTGTTAGACCTTGCACCTCTTTAATTGTTCTGGGGGATGTTAAATCTAGCACGGCTTGTATCTTCTGGGGGTTGGCTTCTATACCTCGGGAGCTCACCATGTAGCCTAGAAATTTTCATGAGGCCACTCCGAATGCACACTTCTCTGGATTGAGTCTTAAATTGTGTTTTCTCAGCAACTCGAAGGTTTTCTTTAGGTCAGTTATGTGATCTCTTGGTTCTCTGGACATTGTTATCATGTCGTCCACATATACCAACATTGAAGTGCCGATGAGTGGTTTGAAAATTTTGTTTACTAACCTTTGAAAAGTTGCCCCTGCGTTCTTCAGTCCGAAAGGCATTACTTTGTAGCAGTACAGTCCTTGATCGGTGATAAAAGTGGTTTTCTCCTCGTCTGCAGGATGCATCCTGACCTGATTGTACCCTGAGAAGGCATCCATGAAGCTTAGTAGTCCTTGGCAGGCAGTTGCGTCTACCAGTTGATCTATATTTGGTAGAGGAAAGCTATCTTTTGGACACGCCTTATTGAGGTTGGTGAAATCTACACACATCCTCCATTTTCCATTGGACTTCTTTACCAATACTACGTTTGACACCCACTCGGGGTACTTTACTTCTCTGATGAAGCCGGCTTTTAACAGTTTTTCCACCTCGGATGCCATTGCTCTGCACCGTTCTTGATTGAAGATCCTTATCTTCTGTTTGACCGGTTTGAACGACGGTTTTGCTGCTAAGCGGTGACTGATGAATTTTGGGTCAATCCCGGGCATGTCATTGTGTCCCCACGCGAAGATGTCGGGGTATTCCCGTAGACATTCTAGCAGGCCCTTTTTTAGGGTTTCGTCCAAGTTTCCCCCTATCTTTATGCCTTTTTTCGGTCCGAACAGTTTTATTTCTTCTAACTCTTCAGCTGTTCCTAGCCGGGAAACTTTATCCGGGCGGGGACCTGGTTCTTTCCTCTCGTTCTCGCCCCTCTGCCTCTTCTTGGTGCCTTCTTCAATACAGAGGGTCTCTCGTGAGAGAGTGGCAAAGCAGCTACGGGCTATCTTCTGACTCCCGCACACGATTCCGATCCCTTCCCGGGCGGGGAACTTTAGTTTTAAGTGATAGCAGGACATCGCAGCCTTTGTTTTCATCATAAAAGGTCAGCCGATAATGACTTGGTAACTGCTCAGGCAGTCCACCACCGTGAAGTTTACCATAATTGTCCGGGTCCTGGGGTGAGTTCTGATGGTTGTTGCCAGTTGTATTCTCCCCAGCGGGATGACCGTCGAGCCTCCAAAACCGTACAGGGGGGTGCCGTCATTAGTTAGGGTTACGTACTCCACTCCCAGGCTTTCTAAAGCTTCTTTGGAGATTATGTCTACCGCGCTTCCGGGATCTACCAGGATTCTATCTACCTCTGTGCCGCTGATTGTAGCTTTGATTATTAGCGCATCGTCATGGGGGAAACTCACCCCTCGAGCATCCTCGTCGGTGAACATTATGGGTACCGACGGACTTCCTCGTGGTACTGGAGACTTTTCCGTTTCCAGCACTTCTGTCCCCTGTATTCGGCTATAGCTTTTTCTTGACCTGTTAGAGTCTCCGGCCAGTGTTTTCCCTCCTGCGATGATGTTCACCTGCCGGCTTCGTGCCCTCTGTCTGGCAGCCATGGCCTCATGGTTGTTATAATTATTTAGATACCCATTTCGGGCTAGGTCCTCCATCTGTTCCCGCAGATCCTTGCATTCGTCCGTTGTGTGCCCCCTCAGATTATGATGTACGCAGTAAGACTTCTGGTTCCTTTTATCCGGGGGGAATCTCCTGAGGTCGGTGTGGGAACACAGCTACCTGGGCGACGCATGCTGTTCCTAGGCTCGCGGCCTAGTCGGGAGTACGGAATAGCCACGGGGACTAAACCGGAGAATAATGGAGTCGCAACCCGGTGTGAACCGGGACAAAGATTTAAGGCCGCACTCACCCCTCGCAAGGGAAGACCTCAAACCGTTGGGTTCGGAATGGCCCCTTACTCATGTCACTTGTAACGAAAAGATTTATGCAATAATCCAACCAAGTCTATGAAATATATTTCCAAGTGCAACACAATCCTAGATTCACATGCTTAAAAGTATAGTTTACATCTAACATACATGAAATCAAATCTTATTGCCAAATTCACATGCTCAAAAGTAGGCCTTTGCAACAACAAGCACATAACGTCATAAGAATTCAATCATACATGTAAATATAAACACAAACAGTCATGGTAACATTTGCGTGTAATGTAAAGGAAATCAAAATGACGACAAATAATATTGTAGGCGCATAACAGAAATAGACAACTAGAGAGGTAATACAAATGCATAGCGTACAAAGGGGTAACGATATGCTAAGATGGACATGTCGTAATGTGATGCAAGAGGATCTGTTTACCGTGTGCGTTCGTGCAGCGTTCGTATATGCGTTCGAACGGTAAACAGAAGGTTCTCGTTCAAGTAGCGTTCGTAAACGCGTTCAAACGGAAATGAAACAGAATGCTCACGGTCGTATGGCGTTTGTGAACGCGTTCGAACGGAAATGAAACATAATACTCACGTTCGTGTGGCATTTGTGAACGCGTTCGAACAGAAATAAGACCTGATGCATGACAAGGCAAAATACATGCGCGTTCGAGTGGCGTTCGTAAACGCGTTCGAACGGGAACAGACCTGATACATGAAATGGGACGTAATATATAAATGACAAATAGTACAATGCGAGGCGCGGCGAAGCATCGTGGTAAAGGGTTTTAACCTCTTCAATTAGAGGACCTCTCATCGCACTTACTAAGCCCATGTGCCCGATCGCATTATGCATACAAACATAAAGACAATCATATCAAACTAAGTATGCCCGATTGAACGTATCTTGCTTTCAACCGGACATACATCAACCGGCGCAGGAAAGCATCGTGGTAAAGGGCTTTAACCCCTCCCCATAGGGGATCTTTCATTCCACTTACTAAGCCCATGCGCTTGATTGAACCATGCATACAAACATAAAGACAATCATATCAAACTAAGTATGCCCGATTGAACGTATCTTGCTTTCAACCGGACACACATCAACCGGCGCAGCAAAGCATCGTGGTAAATGGCTTTAACCCCTCCCCATAGGGGATCTTTCATTCCACTTACTAAGCCCATGCGCTTGATTGAACCATGCATACATCATATCAAACTAAGTATGCCCGATTCAACGTATCTTGCATTCAACCAGACACACTTCAACCGGCGCGGCAAAGCATCGTGGTAAAGGGCTTTAACCCCTCCCCATAGGGGATCTTTCATTCCATTTACTAAGCCCATGCGCTCGATTAAATCATGGAGGACTAAGCAACATACAGAATTCAAGTGACGAGAAATAAATAAACCAAAGCAACACAAAACAAGAGAAAGTGCCGTTTACTCAAGTGGTACGTGGAGTTGTATCCCAAGTACAGACCGTACTACCGTCCATTCGGATTCGGCTACGGAATTTACGTCTGGGTTTCCATCCTATATACCACAAGAGACGACCCTCTTCCATTCATCCAATACCCACAACACACATCATACACAAACAATATTCAACAAAAGAGTAAAGTACAGTCGAAATAAATAACAAGAATCAAAAGAGGATGAGTGTGGGAAGTACCCTCAGGTCTAACCTTTTAAATCACCTCTCGGATGTACGATACACGATCGTCGGAAGGGTAGATGCTGCGCAACTCTTCCGGTTCACTGGTTCACTGTTCTCGTTCGTTGTCTTACTGTTTTGAGTCGTCGTTCTCCATCTTTTGCTGCTACTTTTGACTCCGATTCGTTGCCATTGCTACTGTTTTGCTGCTGTTTCCTCTGTATTTTTTGCTTACTGTTTGTGGACTGTTTTGATGTTCTTGGTGGACTGTTTTGGGTGCTCTTTTGGTGTTTTTAGGCTACGGTTTTGGTGTGTTTGGGGAGGTATTGGGTTTCTGTTTGGGACTGATTTCATGGGTAGTTTCGGTGCTGTCAGGGACTGATTTCAAGGGTTAGGGGCTGCTGTGTGTTGTTCTCGTCAATTTGGTGAGGGAAGGGTTGTTGTGTGTGTTGTTGTGTTTTTTTAGTTTACGTGTGATATGGAGAGTGTCTTGATGTCTTGGGCGTGTATTGGAGAGAATGGAGAGAGGAGGTGGCTAGGTTAGTGCATGTTTATATAGAAGAGAGCTAGGGCTTCACCTTGTTTCACAAGGAAGAGATCTAGTTCCCAAATTAGGAGTGATAGGAATAGTATATACAAGATTGAGGGGGGACAAAATATTTTAAATTAGGAAGTCAAGTAATCTAAATTGGTGGATATCTTATTGAATTAGGAAGTCAAATATTTGATTAGCTTTGATTGGTTAGGATTGATTTTAATTAGGCATGATTTTAGTTTAAGTTGGTAATTGTTTATTTTATGTTTGGTAAATGTTTTATTTAATTATTTAATTAATTTAATTATTATCTTATTTAGTTAATATTTATTTATTTAAATTGGGATGTGTTTTATGGACTTGGGCGTGTGGGCCAAGGCTTGGGCGAATTGGGCTTAATGTGAGGCTAGCAGCAAAACCAGAATTACCGACACCGTTCGAACGCTTACTCGAACGCAGCACGAACGCCCGCAATCTGTTTGACGTTCGAACGTACACACGAACATAGCACCAACGAAAACATTGAACCTTGTTTATTCTGAATTTCCCCTTCCGACGTCCGTTTCTCATGACTTCCGTGATTTAAAAGGTAGTGCCTCCAAATGAGACTCATCATAGGGACTAATATGCAAAAATGCAGTGCCTACAGTCGCCCCCACTTTGATGGGACTTGTGTAATGTGTAACAGTGACAATCCTATCAAAGTTATGCAATGCATTTTCACTTACCTGGCTCGCCAACTGCCACTTGACTTTCCACGTGTTGAGTTGATTTGGGTGGTGAGGTGCTGCGACCCCTGGTTCATTCCCGAACCGTGTTGTGATGTGGTCCATTCCCGAACCGTTACCGTAAGGTGTCTATTCCCGAACTGTTATTGTAAGGTGTCCATTCCCGAACTGTTACTGTAAGGTGTCCATTCCCGAACCGTTACTGTGAGGTGTCCATTCCCGAACTGTTACTGTAAGGTGGTCCATTCCCGAACCATTACTGTGAGTTGGTCCATTCCCGAACCGTTACTGTGAGGTGTTAATTCCCGAACTGTTACCGTGAGGTGTCCATTCCCGAACTGTTACTGTAAGGTGGTCCATTCCCGAACCGTTACTGTGAGTTGGTCCATTCCCGAACCGTTACTGTGAGGTGTTCATTCTCGAACTATTACCGTGAGGTGGTCCATTCCCGAGCCGTTACTGTGAGGCGTCCATTCCCGAACCGTGATTCCATTCTTGGAGTGCCATTCCCGGCCTGTTCATTCCTGAACTGTATTTCCATTCCTGGAGTGCCATTCCCGGCTTGTTCATTCTTGAACTCTGCTCCATTCTTGGATTGCCATTCCCGGCTTGTTCATTCTCGAACTGTGTTTCCATTCTTGGAGTGCCATTCCCGGCTTGTTCATTCCTGAACTGTGTTTCCATTCTTGGAGTTCCATTCCCGGCTTGTTCATTCCTGAACTGTGTTTCCATTCTTGGAGTGCCATTCCCGGCTTGTTCATTCCTGAACTGTGTTTCCATTCTTGGAGTGCCATTCCCGGCTTGTTCATTCTTGAACTCTGCTCCATTCTTGGATTGCCATTCCCGGCTTGTTCATTCCTGAACTGTGTTTCCATTCTTGGAGTGCCGTTCCGGCTAAACTGATACTGCTACTGATATGGGCCGCGCCCCCAGACTGATACTGATATGGGCCTCGCCCCCAACTGATACTGATATGGGCCTCACCCCTGAAACTGATGTGGGCCTCGCCCCAACACTGTTACTGATGTGGGCCTCGCCCCAGATTGATACTGATATGGGCCTCAACCCTGGGATTCATCCCTAACACTGGTACTGATGCGGGCCTCGGCCCTGATTGATACTGATATGGGCCTCAACCCTGGGACTATTATCCGAATTCGATATTGTGCTTTTCACCGTTTCTGATTAGCTTGTTCTTTGCCACTTTCTCTTTTCTTCTTCAAAACTGCGAATACAAAACGAATGCCAAAATGTGTTACATGTATGCATGCATGCATGAGTGTGTTTCTCATCCCGTTGGGTTAGGTCTTGTACTAATTCTCTTAGCGACTGCTCAATCTTCTTTTCCTCTGGCAAGCTACTGCTTCAATCTGTCTACGTTGATCGGCTCGGTGAACTAATTCCCTTCCAAGTCTGATATTTTCACTGCCTCTATTTCCCAATTTCTGAATGACCACCATATCTTTTCTGCTTGCTGCTTTCGGGAATTCCCCGTGTTCTAAACATCACTGAATTTCATAGTACCAAGGTTGAATACTTTTCTCAAATATACTCATATTGCAGAAGAGTTTCAGCGAAATGAACGTCTTTATTATCGTTGAGGAAAAGAGTTCGAACAAGTAACAAAATCAATGTCTTTTAAAAAAATTGGATCAAATAGACTAGGAGGAACATCTCCATCATCCGCAGCACTGCCTTCTTCCTCAGCCTATGGTTCTTCACTGTCATCCATGTAAGAAGCTTGGTGGTTGAGGGTTTCTTTTCATGGGTTGGGTATTTTATGGGAATCTATGAGATCTTGAATTTCATGCCTGAGGCGGGTGCAGTTGTCGGTGTCATGGCCATGTAGCTGGTGGAAGTGACAATAAAGGTTCACATTTATGTGTGATGGTGGGGGGTGCGGAAGTGGCTTGCCTTCTAAGGGTTTCAAGATTCCTTGTCCCTGTAACTTTTCAAATACCTTCGACAAAGGTCTACCAAGGTTGGAGAATTGCCTGTTTCTGATGGCAGCGACTTCGGCCGCAGCGGGCTTGGCCTCAGAATGCCCCCCAAAAGTCCTCCTATTCTGGCCATAGAACTTTCTGTTCTCAGCTTATTCTTCTTGTATATCCATGACAGTTTCCCTCAACTGTCAAAAATCAGAAATCATCGAAGTCATCCTCATCAGCTTACTATAAATAGAGGGCTTGGTGCCCTTGATGATCATTTTGATTTGGTCCTTCTCTGAGGGCCGAGTCTGCATTTTCAAAAGCTGGCTTCTCCAGCGATCTACATACTCCTTGAAGCTTTCCTCTGGCTTCTGTTTAGTGTTCTCCAAATCACGGAGTGACAAGTCAATTTCTAAGTCTGTGACATACTGCTTCAGAAAAGCATCAGCTAGTTCCCTCCAATCTTCCTTAACCTTCTTCTCAAGGCTATGATACCAAACCACAGGTGCCCCCTCAAGTGACATCCCAAACATCTTTTGGACTTGGCGCTGTGATAGGCCCACTGAACTCATGACTGAGACATATTGCTGCAGATGGACTCTTGGGTCTCCATTCCCATTAAACTTGGCCATGTCGGGCATTTTAAACTGAGCTGGCAGCTGTTCTCCGAAGGTCATTGCCTCATAATCTAACAACTCTTCATGTTTACCCCTCATTTTGCGGGTAACTGTTTCAACCTGATCCCGAAGCTTCTGAAATTCTGTCTGAGACCCAATCACTTTGCATGTTGCATACTCTGCTATGTCATCATCAAAAGTGGGGATATCATCCCCCAACCCATTCGGAGGCTCTTCGCGCCTCACATTCTCAGAATTTCCCACAGCACGGGGCACAGCCATATTTGTCATGGCAGTAGTCAAGGCTTGCAACTGTTCAGTGACCTTGGTGAGACCGTTTTCCAACTGATCCATACGGGATACCACAATATCTGATTCACTCATGTCCGTTCTCAGTATTTTTGTGAGTCTTCCCTTTTTTCAAACCCAACGGGAATCTATGATGGCTTTCAGAACACAAGGGTTAACATGATATATGTATGCATGGGGTGCATGGGATGCATGATATGCATGCAATACAAGAAATTTATCAACTCATTAAAATTTTCACACAAATCGGCTCATCATCATTTTAGAAGTTTTTTTTTTTGGGGCTAACTGTCATAGGAGTGAACTCGTCCCAGTTTAAATGGCCCAACTAGTTCACATCTCATGGCAAAGAGCCCAACTAAATCCAAATGATAATATTCCGAACACAATCATAAAATGGCCCATTGTTATTTAGAAGCCTTTTGGCCCAATCGTCATAAGATATGTTCTTGTCCTAGTTTAAATGGCCCAACAAGCCCATATCTCATGACAGAAGACCCATATGGATTCAAATAGCAATGTTCCCAAACATAAGCATACAAGGAAGATATTATAAACATAAAATAATAACTTCTACCGCGTGGCCCACCATCATTTCAGAAGCTTTGGGCCTAATTGTCATAAGATACGAACTTGCCCCAGTTTAAATGGCCCAGCAAGTTCGCATTTTGACAAAGAGTCCAATTCATCCAAATGATAATGGTCCTAAAGCACAAGGAAATATTTTTTATAGGCTATAGAACCCGGTCTACGCATGGGTTCGTGGGAGTATGGACAAAGGCTCTCATCGGCGAAGGATGGCCCACAACTAGGTCTCCTCAATCAAGGGTTCGAGCAACCGAGGGAGCACACCCTTTTTTATACACTAAGGTACGTGCCAATGAGCTATGGTGTGTGACGGACTGTCAAATGGATGTCCCGTTGTAGATTCCCCAGAGGGAAGGTGGAGCGAGGCTCACTTAAATACCCAAGCCTCTTAGGCTCTTATTGCTTGGTGTCAGGAATAAACAACGAGTCCTCCAAATTAGTCCATCACAATAGGCTACGAGTAGATGGCTATCTAGGTGCCTTCACAGCTTTTCCTTCTAGAAAGGTAGTGAGTGAAGGAAGACACCAAACCATTACCTAGCCTCAAAATGCTTTTGATCACAACCCCCATTTCACACATTTGTAGACACGGTTAATTAAAGCATAAATCTATACATTACAAGGCACTATTTCGGGGCCGATTCTCTATCCCCAGACTGTGGGAACAAAGCTACCTGGGCGACGCATGTTGTTCCTAGGCTCGCGGCCTAGTCGGGAGTACGGAATAGCCACGGGGGACTAAACTGAAGAATAATGGAGTCGCCACCCGGTGTGAACCGGGATAAAGATTTAAGGCCGCACTCACCCCTCGCAAGGGAAGACCTCAAACCGTTGGGTTCGGAATGGTCCCTTACTCATGTCACTTATAATGAAAAGATTTATGCAATAATCCAACCAAGTCTATGACATATATTTCCAAGTGCAACACAATCCTAGATTCACATGCTTAAAAGTATAGTTTACATCTAACATACATGAAATCAAATCTTATTGCCAAATTCACATGCTCAAAAGTAGGCCTTTGCAACAACAAGCACATAACGTCATAAGAATTCAATCATACATGTAAATATAAACACAAATAGTCATGGTAACATTTGCGTGTAATGTAAAGGAAATCAAAATGACGACAAATAATATTGTAGGCGCATAACAGAAATAGACAACTAGAGAGGTAATACAAATGCATAGCGTACAAAGGGGTAACGATATGCTAAGATGGACATGTCGTAATGTGATGCAAGAGGATCTGTTTACCGTGTGCGTTCGTGCAGCGTTCGTATACGCGTTCGAATGGTAAACAGAAGGTTCTCGTTCGAGTAGCGTTCGTAAACGCATTCGAACGGAAATGAAACAGAATGCTCACGGTCGTATGGCGTTTGTGAACGTGTTCGAACGGAAATGAAACAGAATACTCACGTTCGTGTGGCGTTTGTGAACGCATTCGAACAGAAATAAGACCTGATGCATGACAAGGTAAAATACATGCGCGTTCGAGTGGCGTTCGTAAATGCGTTCGAACGGGAACAGACCTGATGCATGAAAAGGGACGTAATACATAATTGACAAATAGTAAAAGGCGAGGCGCGGCGAAGCATCGTGGTAAAGGATTTTAACCTCTTCAATTAGAGGACCTCTCATCGCACTTACTAAGCCCATGCGCCCGATCGCATCATGCATACAAACATAAAGACAATCATATCAAACTAAGTATGCCCGATTGAACGTATCTTGCTTTCAACCGGACATACATCAACCGGCGCAGCAAAGCATCGTGGTAAAGGGCTTTAACCCCTCCCCATAGGGGATCTTTCATTCCACTTACTAAGCCCATGCGCCTGATTGAACCATGCATACAAACATAAAGACAATCATATCAAACTAAGTATGCCCGATTTAACGTATATTGCTTTCAACCGGACACACATCAACCGGCGCAGCAAAGCATCGTGGTAAATGGCTTTAACCCCTCCCCATAGGGGATCTTTCATTCCACTTACTAAGCCCATGCGCTTGATTGAACCATGCATACAAACATAAAGACAATCATATCAAACTAAGTATGCCCGATTGAACGTATCTTGCATTCAACCGGACACACTTCAACTGGCGCGGCAAAGCATCGTGGTAAAGGGCTTTAACCCCTCCCCATAGGGGATCTTTCATTCCACTTACTAAGCCCATGTGCTCGATTAAATCATGCAGGACTAAGAAACATACAGAATTCAAGTGACGAGAAATAAATAAACCAAAGCAACACAAAACAAGAGAAGGTGCCGTTTACTCAAGTGGTACGTGGAGTTGTATCCTAAGTACAGACCGCACTACCGTCCATTCGGATTCGGCTACGGAATTTACGTCTGGGTTTCCATCCTATATACCACAAGAGACGACCCTCTTCCATTCATCCAATACCCACAACACACATCATACACAAACAATATTCAACAAAAGAGTAAAGTACAGTCGAAATAAATAACAAGAATCAAAAGAGGATGAGTGTGAGAAGTACCCTCAGGTCTAACCTTTTAAATCACCTCTCGGATGTACGATACACGATCGTCGGAAGGGTAGATGCTCCGCAACTCTTCTGGTTCACTGGTTCACTGTTCTCGTTCGTTGTCTTACTGTTTTGAGTCGTCATTCTCCGTCTTTTCCTGCTACTTTTGACTCCGATTCGTTGCCATTGCTACTGTTTTGCTGCTGTTTCCTCTATATTTTTTGCTTACTATTTGTGGACTGTTTTGATGTTCTTTGTGGACTGTTTTGGGTGCTCTTTTGGTGTTTTTAGGCTACGGTTTGGGTGTGTTTGGGGAGGTATTGGGCTGCTGTTTGGGACTGATTTCAGGGGTAGTTTCGGTGCTGTCAAGGACTGATTTCAAGGGTTAGGGGATGATGTGTGTTGTTCTCGTCAATTTGGTGAGGGAAGGGTTTTTGTGTGTGTTGTTTGTGTTTTTTTAGTTTACGTGTGATATGGAGAGTGTCTTGATGTCTTGGGCGTGTATTGGAGAGAATGGCGAGAGGAGGTGGCTAGGTTAGTGCATGTTTATATAGAAGAGAGCTAGGGCTTCACCTTGTCTCACAAGGAAGAGATCTAGTTCCCAAATTAGGAGTGATAGGAATGGTATATACAAGATTGAGGGGGGACAAAATATTTTAAATTAGGAAGTCAACTAATCTAAATTGGTGGATATCTTATTGAATTAGGAAGTCAAATATTTGATTAGCTTTGATTGGTTAGGATTGATTTTAATTAGGCATGATTTTAGTTTAAGTTGGTAATTGTTTATTTTATGTTTGGTAAATGTTTTATTTTATTATTTAATTAATTTAATTATTATCTTATTTAGTTAATATTTATTTATTTAAATTGGGATGTGTTTTATGGACTTGGGCGTGTGGGCCAAGGCTTGGGCGAATTGGGCTTAATGTGAGGCTAGCAGCAAAACCAGAATTACCGACACCGTTCGAACGCTTACTCGAACGCAGCACGAACGCCCGCAATCTGTTTGACGTTCGAACGTACACACGAACGTAGCACCAACGAAAAAAGTGAACCTTGTTTATTCTGAATTTCCCCTTCCGACGTCCGTTTCTCGTGACTTCCGTGACTTAAAAGGTAGTGCCTCCAAATGAGACTCATCATAGGGACTAATATGCAAAAATGCAGTGCCTACAGTCGGGTTCTATCAAAAGGCCTTTTTCCTGTATCTCCCTGATGATTTGCCCTGGTGGCTTGCTCAGGGGAATATATGCTTCTTCTCGGACTACATGATTCACCTGGGTCGCGACCCCTCTTTCCTGATCCCTTCCAGGCATTGGTTTGAATTCTTTGGGTCTTGGATTGAATTTTTTGAATTCCTGTGCGGTCATCGGGGGGCCTATATTCTTGTTGTTCTTTCTCTCGAATGGTCGTCCCTCTTCGGGAGATCTTTTCTTCGCTTTCTAACAAGACAAATTTCCGCGCTACCTCGAGAGCGGTGGCATAATCTGGAGTGTCTTGGATTCTTAGGTGAGTCCACAGTTTTCCGATCCTTAGGGCTCCCTTTAAACTTTCCACGGCCTCTTGGGATTCGTACCCTCAGACCTCGAGCGCCATATTGTGGTACCTCTCGATGAAAATTTTTAGGGGCTCGTCATCTCCTTGCTTCATAAGCCTCAATTCTCCAATCATCTTCTTGGGGACGCATGCCCCTTTAAAGTGTCGAACGAACGACCTTTTAAGCTGTGTGAAGCTTCCGATGCTCCCCGAGGCCATACTTCTGTACCATGGGATGGCGGGTCCTCCCAAATTTAGGGGGAACACTTTGCAGATGGCATCTCCTATCACTCCCTGGACTTCCATCAACAGGACAAAGCTTTCGATGTGGGATTTCGGGTCAAAGTGGCCTTTGTAAGGTGCCATGGTTGGCATGTTGAATCGCCTTGGGAATTTTGCCGACTTTATTTCTTCCGTGAGGGGAGATTCCTCCTCACTGTCCCGCTCATCACTTGCATCGGTCTTGAGACTTACCCCCCCACTCGGTCATCTCCTTTTTTAACCAAGAATTTATCTCACTGGTTGTGCCGCCATGTCGTCTTCTGTGCCCCTCTGTGTGTCTAATGCCCCGTGTGCGGCGTTCCTCATGTCTTGGAATTTCCCGCACATTTTCGCTATATTCCATGTCTTCTCTTCTGGAGTTGCGGAGACTATCATAGGAGGGATCTGGTGATGGTCTTCCTTCTTCTTCTTCCCATGTGTCCTCTGTTTGTGAATCTTTTTCTACAACTACGGATTTTATCCCGCAGGGGCCCCTCCTCCTGGGTCCATCGTCTTCACTTGTATCTATCATCATTTTCCCTTCTGCTTTTTCACTTTTTCTTCGACTGGTTCCGACGTCTGGTCTCTCATTGTTCGTTCCTTCCATTCTCTCCAAGCCGATCCATCATGGATTTCATGCTCTCTTCCATCTTTTTCATCCAGTCTGTCGCTGGACTCCCCGAAGATTGATGATTTCCGCCTTCTGCCATTGTCTTTTTCGCGAATTGCTTTTTGTTTCAAAGTCCCCACAGACGGCGCCAACTGTTGACGGTGGTGTTTGGTCTCAGGGCAATACGGGAATATCACTCCCGAGGTAATCCTCCTTCAATAGTGAATTTGTTTGGTTATGGGGGAAACCAAAAGCAAACTTAGCAGAAGGTAGATAATGCGCCAATCAAACAAGGAGATTTAACGTGGTTCGGCGGATTTTTATCCGACCTACGTCCACGGACACAAACAGGACTATACTTTTATTGCTGAAACTCGTATTTTTTGTGCTTTTTACAAGTTTTGATTCTCATCTCTTTCCACATATTCTACCCTTCTATTTATAATAGTGAAGAAATCAGATTCCTTCTAGTATGTGGATTCCTAATTGAAGCAACCTCCTTTTTCCACAAGGATTCCTAATCAAATCTACCTCTATTCCTTTTATCCTTCTAGGACACTGGTTTCATCAGTATTCTTCATGAAGATAGGACTGTCTCCTTACCCCGTAGGGACATGACATCTTATCTTCTGGTGTACGCTTTGCCATATGCTCGGTTTTCATGTGGTCGGTCATGATGGTTCTTCGAACTGAGAATGATGATGTCGATCTGATAATGCTCGGTCATTTGATTCAAAGTGATCGGTTGCCGACCATAAAGTGCTCGGTCTCTTCATGTTGTGGTCGGTCTGTAACCATAAGGTGCTCGACCTCTTATCGCAAAGTGCTCGGGCCCTTGCTGCTGGCTTTTTATTGGGTCGGGTCAGCATCAATGATGCTGAACAAGAATGGGTTTTACCTTTTTGCCCCTGTCGTGATGCTTTAAATACCATAGTGCCTGAAAACACCATCAACATTGAGAATCGTAGTGTATTGGGTGTGATGTCAAGACAGAAGTATCACTCCAATCATAGTGGAGATGATGATCACGTAGGATACGGAACTGGTGCTCTTATATGCTGCAGCTATCGGGATATTTTGACTAGGTCATGTTTATCCGATTATAGAGACTAGTTAACAGAGATCTGATATGTGCTTCGTATGGAGCAGACACAATTCCAGCCCCAGGCCTTGCACGTGACATCTGATGTTGGATCGTAATACGCAATACTACGTATACTACGCCTGATATAGATCACATATTCCTATAAGGATATTTCTGGAGAATTGGGTAGGCACGGTGCTTTGCTAGAAGCCAACCATGTCTTGTAAATCGGTAAAAACGTAGTACTAGGTACGTACGTGTTCAGATAGTCCGACGACCGGATTTACTGCCAATATATCCAGGGATATCATGGGTCGCTTCCCGAAGATTCACGATGACGTATGACTCACACTTTATTAATCTGGGATTAATTATAAGAGAGAGAAAATTAATCTGGGATTAATTACGGAGATATTTTATCTGGGATAAAATATTATTTATAGAGAGAGAACGATTAATTTGGAATTAATCGATAAAATAATATATTCGATATATTATATGAAATTGGATTTCGACGCGGAATTAAAATTAGATTTTAATTCGGGCAAACGAGTTAATTTGGAATTAATTCGTTAGTGACATGAATAGTAATTTTGCTAGGCATAATTATTTAATTACGTCGCAACGGAAAAATTTGTTAATTCAGAATTAGCAAACCCGAGCCCGGGAGTGTTTGCGGGCCCACTCACATTTCGAATTCAAGTGCGGCCCACAAGTCACATCTAGCGTCAAATCATTAGTCACTTTGATTGATGTGATGTCTAGTCACTTTGAGTGATGTGATGTCTAGTCATTTGTGATTGATGGTGGTAGTTGGATGGCTTTAATGCCTTGTACAATTTTGGAAAGTGTATTAGATATATTTGATTTTTGAAAATCAACACCAACTAACACAACACAATTTCTCTCTTTCCTCTTCTACACCTCTCGGCCTTGGGCCATTTCCTCTCTAAATTCTTGGCAATTACCGTGAGCAAGGAGAAGAAAATTGGAAGAATTTGCGGTAAATTTTTCCGTTTTTTCGAGGTGCTAGCACACTTTAGGGGTCTTGCGAAGGTGATAGGGAAACTCACCCGTGGGCATGGAATGCACACCAAGCTTGGAGCTTGAAGGACCGAAAATGGAGGATAAAAATGGAGCCCATAGCCGAGAACCTTGGAGGGAAAAGCTTGAAGATTTTTGTTGTTCCTCGCATCGCAAAAGCCGATCAATGTAAGTATGATTCCGCCATGCTTCTTTGTTGTATTCGCACATGATTTCTTGCTTGAAATCGTTCTTGGGACTAACCTAGAAACCCAACAATGGTATCTTGAGCCATTTTGAGCATGAAATTGAAATTAGGGTAAAATTTGGGTAAATTGGATTTGAGCATGTTTGAGTGAAATTACTTGTTTGAGCATGCTTGTAAATGAATGACTTGGAGTTATTTGTGATCAATTTTGTGAAAAATGGATTGGATCAATTTTTCCTCAATTAGTTGGCTTGGCCGAAACTAGTAGATGCCTTAATATCATGGTATTTTTTTGATTTTGATCATTGGATGAGTTGAAATCAATTGGGGAATGTTGATTTAGGATTTAATTGGATTGAATTCGGAATCGGACATGAAAAACCCTAAAATGCCGAGACTTGATAAGCATGGAAAATGATTGATTTTTGATTAAAATGTGTTGGACATGTTTTGATGATAATGAGCATAATTAATTGTGTAAATTGATGTTTTGGAAATATTAATTTGGGTAATTAATTATGGCATACACTTTAGGTTAATTAAATTATGAAATTTGGAATTTTGGTAATTTAATTAATTGGGCCAAATTTGGAATTGGGCTTGTAAAGTTGTAATTGGGCTTAATGGACTTGGTTGAGCCAAGTTTGGTTTAGGCTAATTGGTTGGATCCAATTGGGTCCAAAACCATATCCATAAAGTCCAAATATGACTTAATGGTAGGGGTGTTCACGGGTCGGGTCGGGTCGGATTTTTCACATTTTTTTGACCCGATCGGGTCGGGTCATTCGGGTCTTCTGACCCGAAACCCGAAATTTCAGAAGGTAACCCGCGCGGGTCGGGTCGGGTCAACACAATATTAAGTAAACATAATATATATAATTTTATTGATACAAACATGTTAAGAATGAAGGTGTAGCTGAAATGGCAAGCTAATCCATTAGTTTGGAGTATGTCGCAGGTTCAAATCTCACCATTGTCAAAGTGTATCATTAAAAATATATATACTATTATTATAATATCATTCACATCGGGTCGGGTCGGGTCAGACCCGAGTTTTCTGGCCTAAACCCGTGACCCGAACCGACCTTTCAGGTCGGGTCGGGTCAGACCCGAACCGACGGGTCGGGTCAGACCCGAAATTAGAATTTTATTTTTATAAACCCGACGGGTCGGGTCGGGTTGTTGTGGGTCGGGTCGGGTCGCGGGTTGACCTGACCCTATGAACACCCCTACTTAATGGACATTTAATTTTAATTGGGCCTAATGGGCCTAAATTGGTTTCTTGGAAAATAAGGGTGATTCTTGAATGGGCTTTGGTATTTGGGTTTGACTCATATGACCAAAAGTCCATGCCTTATGAAATTAATTAAAAGCCCATTGGACTTTAAATTAAATTGACATTGGATGTTAATCGGGCTTTGAGACCCGTAACGAATAGATTTAGAATCTAAGTCGTAACGGCACATTAAAAGGTGTAATTATTTAATTTAGAATTAAATATAGAATTAGTATTAAATATAAATTAAATTGGATTTAATGTTGTAGTTTAATATAATTCATGAATTCGTACTTTGAGCACTTATTCGCAAAACGAGTTGGACTCGCGCAAAATCAAATCGTTGTTTGAACATTGGATGGTCATTAATTTCAGATTAATTAATTGGATTGGATTGATTGATAATATGCTTGTGTGAATACATGGATGCGATGTATGAATAATGTATATCGGATGGATATTAGATGGGTGAGGGCAATTTTGGAAATTATTGTAATAAATTTAGAATTTATTAATTAGACCTCCGTGTCCAGCCTATTACCTATTGACTCTGTGTATTTCTCTTCTCACCTATTCCCCTCAATGTAAATGAGGTTTCTTTAGAAATGTTATGTAAATGGGTAGAAGTAAATACTTGTGCTAGCAGGAGAGAGGAAATGAGAGATTTGTTCTAGGAACAATGTGTTTAAATATCCATCCGCATATCATTATTATATTTATTTAAACGCGCCTTATTATGCTTTTAGAATGCATGCTTAAGGGTTGTATGATGATGAGACCTTAACAAAGATAATTAATTGGATGCCAATTACGCGAAAAATCTTCAACACATATTAAGCGTTTTTTCTTCCATTTAGTGATTCTTACTCAAGACCCAAGATTGGCATTGGTTTGTTGGCCAAAGTCAAGACCTTTATCCGTCGCGGATGTGTTTGAATCATGAAGGCTTTGTTCCATATCGGTGTCTTGTCCAAGTTGTGATTTTTTGGCCAAAGTCAAGATCACTTCTTGTCCATCGACATTGATTACGAAACTTTCCATAGTCAATGGGTTCCGCTTAACTGGGATCACTAAGTTTGTTGTGCCAAAGCCAAGACTTAGTTGATTCAAAGGAAAAAGGTTAGGCAATATATTGGATATATTGGCATATATAAGATATATGTTTCGGACTTGGATGTCCACCTACTGGATCTAGGAATTGGATGGGATCCAATTGATCTTAGAGATCTACCTAGTTAATTATCATACAATTTATTGGCCAAAGTCAAGATTGTGTGTTATTTAACGGGATCCTAGCCCACTAGGAAACAAGGTTTCCCGAGTACTCAACATAGGGTTAGAGGCTCGATGAAAAATAGTGGGAGGCAAGTATTAAATTTGCAATATTCATTTAGTTACTTGCCATACGCGCTCATTTCAAATATTTCGTCAAATAAATTAATATATTAGTTGGACTAATATTTAATGTTGTTTTAAATTAAAACAGTTGGACTGTATTCAAACTATTTCATTATAGTTGATTATATAATTGGATTATAGTAATCAATATATTTGAATTAACTAATTTCAATTAATAGTTGATTTTATAATTGGATTATAGTAATCAATATAATTGAATTTAACCAATTAAATTATAGTTGATTATATAGTTAGACTATAGTAATCATTATAATCTATAGTACCTAAAATCGTTGATTAAATAGTTGGACTATTAGAATCAAGATAATTGAAAGATTAGTGTTTAAAACATAATCATGGGTGAAAATGTATTTAAACAGCTTTAATTTTCAAATTGAGAATAAAACTTCAGGATAGTCCTGGAGACCGAGAAGTTACTTTATTTGATAGAGTGACGTCTCGAGCCTAAGCCTGAAGTTGAGCAAATAGTAGAACATGATATTTGGAATATTCATGTGATGATAACTTTAATGCTTAATCCATTATAATTGCCGCAAAGACTCCTTAATTTCCTAGTCAGAACTAAGGATTAGATCATTATAGTATGATATTGAAATTGAAGGATCTTCATAGATCTATCCTTAGATCTTAGAAGTACTAAATTGCAATAGAAAACTCTTGGAGAGTTAATGGCCATACTCAAGGAGACAAAGCCAGAGTTTGCAATAAGGCAATAAGCGCAAGGCGCATCTTATTTCGACATTCTAGAAGGCCAAAGGCTTCTAGGTGTGGAAAAAAGGTAAAGGCAAAAGTCATTAGAATCTTCTGGGAAGATAAATGACATATCCCAAAATGTTTGCCTAAGCTGTGGCAAACGGGGTCACTAAAACGTGACTGTCGTATGGACAAGGCAGACATGAAGGAAGTGAAGAAGGGCAAGGCTCCGGCTTCAAATATGTTTGTTATAAACATGTTCACTACTAGTATTAAAATTGGATTTTAGATACTAGAAGTGGTACATAAATATGTACTGGTGTGCAGAATCTGCTGATTAGCAGGATACTGACTTCAGTTGAGATTTACCTGTGAGTCGAAAACGGGACGAAAGCCGCTATTTTAACCGTAGATACCTAAGTTTAGGAACTACCCTTCGGGTGTGTACTTAAATTAGGAAATTGTTACAATGTAACTAGTTTGACTAGAAACATTATCTCTATATCAGGGTTTAACCCGTTGCGGGTATACCTTTATATTCTAGAACACTAAATTGTTTTATTTTATAAAAATGATATTGAGATAAACACATTAGATGTGAATAACAGTATTTATATTTTGAATATAAATAAATCTCAAACGTATAACATGACAAACAATTAGCTCAAACTAATTAATCAGTTGAGACTTATTTGAGGCATTGTTGTCTGGGACACAATTAAACAAGACTCGTATATCCACACTTTCGAAGAGTGGATACTAGGACGAATTTGATTCCATTCAAATAATGTCTACGAATCTAGTTTATTGGGCAAAGTGCCTAAAACACCTTTTACTTGGTAAAAGTGCAAGTGCCACCGATCTGTTAGCCCTCGTTCATAGTGACGTAAGTGGGCCCATGTCTAGCTAGGCTAGATGTAGATATGAATGTTTCGTGACCTTTACGGATGTGGCATCGCGTTATGATTATGTGTTTCTTGTGAAACACGAATCGGAAACTTTTGATGAAATCAAAGAGTTTCGACACGAAGTAGACAAACAGATCGGCTAAAGTATTAAACACCATGATGAAAATACTTAAGCAATAAGTTTCTCAAATACTTGAGAGAGTATAGTATTCTTTCAATGAGGACTCCTCCCGGAACACGTCAATTTGACGGTGTGTCCAAACGGAGAAACCAAAT
Organism: Zanthoxylum bungeanum; assembly: GCA_019454045.1. Lineage (NCBI taxonomy): Eukaryota > Viridiplantae > Streptophyta > Magnoliopsida > Sapindales > Rutaceae > Zanthoxylum > Zanthoxylum bungeanum. Next base: position 67,544 of record SKCR01004895.1, on the reverse strand, counting down.
TCTGTTGGACATGATAAGGTTAATCATGAGTCGCTCTGAGCTACCATTTACTTCAAAGGATACGCATTAAATAGTGCAAAACTTATTTTGAATAAGGTTCCATGAAAATCTGTTAGACAGACTTCATATTAGATATGAACAGGAAAGAAACCGGGTTTTCTCATTCCTGAAGATTTGGGTATGCTAGGCATATGTTTGGATGATACCGAACTAGAACCCAAATCGGATAAGTGCCTAATTTGTGGGTTATCCTAGGGAAACCAAAGTATAGTACTTATACAACTCACAAGAGAACAATGTAATTGTTGCTCGCCATGTGTTTTCCTAAGAGGAATACCTATATGCAGTGGTAAGTGGGAGGATAGTAAGACTCGATGAAAATCGGAGTAATACTATTCCAGGCACCGATTCCTAATGGAACACAAATAGTTCATCAAGGATGAAACTATACCAATAATCTTCGAATACCACAGAACCGCGTAAGTCGGAGAGAGTCAGAAAATAACCTAGGGTATGGGTTTCTGATCTCACCTCATAAAGATGTCGATCTTATTGAGGGATACGAACTGACTACGTATGAGGAAGTGATACAAGGTATCGACTCCCTATTATGGCAAAGTGTCATGAAATCCGAAATGGATTCCATGTATATCAACAAAATTTGGATACTAGTTGATGTACCGCAAGGCATTGTGCCTATTGGTACTATATAAGTCTTCAAGGAAGACATACATGGAAGGCAACATACCAAAGTACTAAGCTGGGCTTGTAGCGAAAATGTATCGTTATCAACATTGTGTCGATTACGACGAAACCTTTTACTTGTTGTCATGGTTAAATCCATTTGGATAATGCTTGCAGATGCTGCATGTTTCAATAATGAAATATGGCAGCTGAATGCCAAAACCGTTTTCCTTAACGGAAACCTTTTGGAGGATATTTATAACATCCTGACAGTTTTGTCATACCAAAATGAGCAAACAAGGTTTGCAAGTAATTCGATCCATGGATGGATTGAAGCAAGCATGGTGTTCTTGGAATTATCGGTTTGATGTAATCATAATGGTGTATGATTTAATTCAAAACGAAAATGATTCTTGTGTATTTAAAGAGGTTAGTGAGAGCGCACTGACAATGAATGTCCTAAGTAATGATGACATATCATTTCTTGGAAATGACATTCCCATAATACAATCGGTGAAAGCTTGGCTTTCATGAAAATTCTCCGTAGAATTCTTGGGAGAGACAACCTTTATTCTAGGAATAAAGATCTACTGGGATATATATAAAAGTTGTTAGCACTCTCCGAGAACTCGTACATTGAAAAATGTACGTGACCTGGTGTCTCATATGCTTTGAGCATATGGAGTCACAATCGGGCCAATCCAAGTGATAGTCACTGGATTGATGTTAAGAACATCCTTTAGTATCTTAGATGAACTAAGGATGTTTTCTTATACTACGGAGAAGGAGAACTTGAAGTGACTGGTTCACTGTTGCAAGTTTCTTAACCGATAAAACGACTATGAGTCGTAAGAACGGTACTATACAGTTTGAATAGCGGAACAGTGAGCTGGAAATCTTCCAAGCAAGATACTGTTACCGAATAAACAACAAAAGTGGATTATTGTTGCAGCTGAGGCAGCAATAGAAGCCTTTTGGATCGATAATAATCCTAATCAGATTAGGAGTAGTTCTGTTAGCAGCTGAGCTAGGTTACAGCACAGGCTAAAGAATTAATGGTCTCATCAACGATCCATATATATACTTCAATTATTCATCTGATTCGTTCGGTTCATATATCGTGGCGATGTGATGATCGAATAAATTGCATCAGATGATAATACTGCAAATCCGCTGATGAAAGCCTTTTCTCAGTAGAAGTTTGAGCGAACCGTACATAGTTTGGGTGTAGGACACTTGAGTAATTAGCTATAGGCCAAGTGGGAGATTGTTGGACAATTATGACCCATAGCATCACTATTTGTACAGATCATGGTGTTGTTGTACAAATTAACTATGTGACAAAGGAAATTGCTCTTTTATCATTTGTAATTAGATTACCAAGATGTATAAATGATAAAAGGTCCATATGATTAGTTCCGGATTTAGATTATATGAAACAGTATCAATCCACAAAGGTTTAATCATTAAATATCCCTAGTCAGAGTATTATCGAGATTGGACATCGATAATGTGTAAGAGACTAGTATTACACTTGTGCGCGTTGTGGGAGCATAACGGCATAGTTCTCATATATTTGAGTATAGGATACTCATGCAAGTGTAATAGGAGGTTGTGTTTACCGATGGTACGGAAACACTTCCCTCTGGATAGACCCCTCGGAATTCCATTGGTAGTATGACTATGTGTCTATGGAAGTCCGAATCAGGAGACTTGCACCGTTAATACTTGTGACGGTCAATATACTTTGGTTTTGGTCATCCAGGGCTTTAACAGGTTCTGTGTACGCCTCTCATGGGTATATTGAGAATCGTAGTGTATTGGGTGTGATGTCAAGATAGAAGTATCACTCCAGTCATAATGGAGATGATGATCACGTAGGATACGGAACTGGTGCTCTTATATGCTGCAGCTATCGGGATATTATGACTAGGTCATGTTTATCCGATTATAGAGACTAGTTACCAGAGATCTGATATGTGCTTCGTACGGGGCAGACACAATTCCAGCCTCAGGCCTTGCACGTGACATCCGATGCTAGATAGTAATACGTAATACTACGTATACTACGCCTGATATAGATCACATATTCCTATAAGGATATTTCTGGAGAATTGGGTAGGCACGGTGTTTTGCTAGAAGCCAACCATGTCTTGTAAATCGGTAAAAACGTAGTACTAGGTACGTACGTGTTCGGATAGTCCGACGATCGAATTTACTGCCAACATATCTGGGGATCTCATGGGTTGCTTCCAGAAGATTCACCGATGACGTATGACTCGCACTTTATTAATCTGGGATTAATTATAAGAGAGAGAAAATTAATCTGGGATTAATTACGGAGATAATTTATCTGGGATAAAATATTATTTAAAGAGAGAGAACGATTAATTTGGAATAATCGATAAAATAATATATTCGATATATTATATGAAATTGGATCTCGACACGGAATTAAAATTAGATTTTATTCGGGCAAACGAGTTAATTTATAATTAATTCGTTAGCGACGTGAATAGTAATTTTGCTAGTCATAATTATTAAATTACGTCGCAACGGAAAAATTCGTTAATTCGGAATTAGCGAACCCGAGACCGGAGTGTTTGCGGGCCCACTCGCATTTCGAATTCAAGTACGGCCCACAAGTCACATCTAGCGTCAAATCATTAGTCACTTTGATTGATGTGATGTCTAGTCACTTTGAGTGATGTGATGTCTAGTCATTTGTGATTGATGGTGGTAGTTGGATGGCTTTAATGCCTTGTGCAATTTTGGAAAGTGTATTAGATATATTTGATTTTTGAAAATCAACACCAACTAACACAACACAATTTCTCTCTTTCCTCTTCTACACCTCTCGGCCTTGGGCCATTTCCTCTCTAAATTCTTGGCAATTGACGTGAGCAAGGAGAAGAAAATAGGAAGAATTGCGGCAAATTTTTCCGAGGTGCTAGCACACTTTAGGGGTCTTGCGAAGGTGATATGGAAACTAACCCGTGGGCATGGAATGCACACCAAGCTTGGAGCTTGAAGGACCAAAAATGGAGGAAAAAAATAGAGCCCAAAGCCGAGAACCTTGGAGGGAAAAGCTTGAAGATTTTTGTTGTTCCTCGCATCGCAAAAGCCGATCAATGTAAGTATGATTCTGCCATGCTTCTTTGTTGTATTCTCACATGATTTCTTGCTTGAAATCGATCTTTGGACTAACCTAGAAACCCAACAAAATTTTGCCCAAGATAACACTGTAAAAATTTCCTCCATTGTGCCCAAGCCACATGGCAAAGCAATAAAAGCATCAACACGGTTAATCATTTCTACCGGTCGTTCAGACATACTTGGCATGATCATTTCCTCTTCATTTGATGGTCCAATAAGATTCGTCTCCGCCAAGGGTTTTGGGATGATTCCCAAAACTTGACTACCTCATTCCTGTACAGCATTTGAAATGATCCTCATTCGTCCAAGATTGCCATCGCCATATACTAAGTGCATATTCCTTGCAGCAATGACTCGACCCAATTTATGTGTTGCTGTTACATATTCTGGTTTAACACCAACACAAATACCGCAAAACACATAGATGATTTCAACTCGTCTTCTTGATGTGGCTTCCATTTTAACTCTGGATGTCTTCAAAAGTGCAATGATGAATTGAATTTATAACACCTGAAAAAGGGTGAGTAAAAATAATAGCACTAGTACCTGCCAAATGATAATTATTAGTTAAACAATAAAATAAAACGTGATAGTCAAAAATGTCTGGATCTGTCGGAGAAAATAAAAGAAAATAACAAAACAAATCACAATTATTAGGAAAAGACAAAGAGATATAATATTTACAGGAAAGTAACAAGTTGATTGGCGTCTATGCGTCAGAGACAAGCTTCCCATCCAAATTTCTTATAAATTGGAAAATAGGGTCTTTTAAAGTCAGATTCCCGAGACTTAACTGTTGTCTTTCTTTATGGAATTGTGCATATAACATAAGAATTTCATGATACACATATCCACTGGGATGCGTCTCAAGAGTCTTAGATATGTCATCTAAAGACTCCTTACTCAAGCCATCCCTAATGAAATAATCTTATCTTCGTGTTTATCAGACACCAATCCTAAATAACGACAACAAGTATTACAAAACATACGATCACATTTGTATCAAACACCTATTCTTTTGGCTCTTCTCTTTTTAGCATAAGTGTTTCTTCCTAAATCGGGCAGATGTGAAATAAAAGATTTAGAAGACTCAACTGTCAATCGGACCCGTGCTTCAATAATCCAAGGAATATCATTAGGAATACCTTTAATCATTAGTAGTCTCATCCGTTCTAAGCGAGCTTTGTAGACTTTCATCAGAGAATTTTGAGGGAGAGAAGGAAATTACTTGTGAAGACTTGCGAGAACTTCTTCCATCCTGAAATCTGACTTTACCTACACAAATTAAACACACAAAAATAAAACACACCAGATCACATTACATACATAAATTTGCATGGGTTGCCTCCCAGCTAGCGCTAAGTTTAACGTCGTCAGCTAGACATGACTGCCCGAACGTTAGGTTGGGTCTGAAAGTATGACACATTCTTTTTGTCGCTCAATTAATTCTCCCCAATAGTGCTTGACACGCTGACTGTTAACTTTGAATGTGTTGTTCGACTTGAGATTGCATAACTCAACAACTCCATAGGGTAACACCTGAGTAATCACAAATGGACTTGACCATTTGGATTTCAGCTTTCCAGGAAAAAGTTTCAACCGTGAATCATATAACAACACATGATGCCCCGGCTCTAGTTGTATGCTCACTATTTTTTTATCATGCCATTTCTTGGTCTTTTCTTTGTACAGTTTGGCATTTTCATAAGCTTGTAGGCGAAATTCCTCCAATTCGTTGAATTGGTGGAGTCTTTTCTCTCCTGCTGCTTGTAGATCAAGTTTCAACTTCTTCAGTATCCAGTACGCCTTGTGTTCAAGCTCCACTGGCAGATGACATGATTCCCAAACACCATTCGATATGGGGATATACCAATGGGTGTGTTGTAAGCTGTCCGGTAGGCCCACAATGAGTCATCCAATTTTTCAGACCAGTCCTTCCTTGTTGATCCAACGGTTCTCTCCAAGATTATTTTGATCTCCTTGTTTGAATCTTCAACTTGCCCATTTGACTGTGGATGGTAGGCAGTGGAAACTTTATGAGTAACTCCGTATTTGGATAGAAGTGCATTGAAGTATCTATTGCAAAAATGTGTGCCACAATCACTGATAATCGCACGAGGTGTTCCGAAGCGAGTGAAAATATTCTTTTTTAAGGAATTTTATCACCACTTTCGAATCATTTGATGGTAGTGCAATTGCTTCAGCCCATTTGGAGACGTAGTCTACTGTAACTAGTATGTACAGGTTTCCGAATGATGGAACAAAAGGTCCCATAAAAACAATTCCTCATACATGAAATATCTCCACTTCCAGAATATTTTGCAGTGGTCCTTCATTTCTCCTTGAAATATTTCCCGTTCTCTGGCACATGTCACATTGAAGAGCAAATAAGTAAGCATCTTTAAAAAGAGTGGGCCAGAATAAACCTGATTGTAGGACTTTGGCTGCAGTTTTATTTTCTGATGAAGTGTCCGCCGTATGGTGATGAATGACAATGTTGCAGGACACTATTGACCTCCTCCTGTGGAACACGACGTCTTAGTAATTAATCAGCACAGCGTTTGAACAGGTACGACTCATACCAGATTTAATGTTTGACTTCTTTGACGAACTTCTTCCGTTGCTGAGTTGTCCATTCCAATGGCCATTTTCCTGACACTATGTAGTTGACATAGTCAGCATACCAAGGGACAGCATGTTGTTTCATGGAAAATAACTATTAATTTGGAAAAGTTTCTTTGATTGTCAGTTCTTTGCCAGCTGTTTCTCCATTCTCGAGCCTTGATAAATGATCTGCCACTTGGTTTTCTGTTCTTTTCCTGTCTCGGATCTCCACGTCAAATTCTTGCAGTAGAAGTATCCAACATATCAATTTGGGTTTGGCATCTTTCTTCGCGATTAGATATTTGATTGCTGAATAATCTGTGTAGACCACCACTTCAGGACCCAGCAGATAAGAGCGGAATTTGTCAAAAACGAACACAACTGCGAGTAACTCATTTTCAGTGGTTGTGTAGTTGAGTTGAGCTTCATTCAGAGTTCTGCTGGAGTAGTAAATGGTATGGAAAATCTTTGTTTTGCGTTGTCCCAAAACTGCACCTACAGCAAAATCACTAGCATCGCACATCACTTCAAATGGAATGGTCCAGTCTGGTGCTACTATGATGGGGGTAGAAACCAGCTTCTGTTTCAAGATCTCAAAAGCTTCTTGGCATTCTTTGGTGAAGTTAAAAGGCACATCCTTCTCCAAAATATTGCACAGAGGTTTAGCAATCTTTGAGAAGTCTTTGATAAATCTCTTATAAAAGCATGCATGTTCGAGAAAACTACGAATCCCTTTGGCAGATGTTGGTGGAGGTAATTTTTCAATTGTCTCGATCTTTACTTTGTCTACCTCGATTCCATTTTGTGAGATCCGATGTCCCAGGAAAATGCCTTCATGCACCATGAAGTGACATTTCTCCCAGTTGAGTACCAGGTTGGTATCTTCGCACCTTTGTAACACTTGTTCCAGATTTTGCAAGCAGTGGTCGAAAGAATCTCTAAACAAAAAGAAGTCATCCATGAAAACCTCCATACTATATTCCAGCATGTCTGAGAAAATGGCCATCATGCAACGCTGAAATGTGGCTGGAGCATTACATAATCCAAATGGCATCTTGCGGAAAGTAAAAGTATCATACGGACATGTAAATGTGGTTTCTCCTGATCTTCTGGGGCGATGACAATCTGATTGTACCCCAAATATCCATCCAAAAAGCAATAAAACACATGTCCTGCCAATCTGTCCAGCATCTGGTCAATGAATGACAGCGGAAAATGGTCTTTCCTTGTTGCTTTGTTCAATTTCCTGTAGTCCATGCATACTCTCCATTCAGTCACCGTTCTTGTTGGAATCAGTGACTACAGTAATTCCTCCTTTCTTTGGCACACACTACATATGACTCACCCAAGTGCTGTCAGAGATGGGGTAAATGATGCCAGCATCCAACCATTTGATGATTTCTTTCTTCACGACCTCCTTCATGATTGGATTTAGTCTCCGTTGATGCTCCACTGTGGGTTTGTACTCATCATTCATCATAATTTTATGCATTCAAAATGATGGACTAATGTCTCGAATATCTGATATAGTCCAGCCAATGTCTTTCTTATGTTCTCGTAACATTCTCAACAACTTTTCTTTCTGCTCCAATGTTAGCGAAGAAGAAATAATCACAGGTAATTCAGAAGAGTTTCCTAAGAATACATACATGAGATGGCTCGGGAATAACTTTAGCTCCAGCTGTGGTGGTTCTTCAATCAAAGGCTTGATTCGCTCCTTTTTTGGTAGTTCCAGACTTTTCCACTTGTGGTGTCGATTTGAAGCGAAATGGCTTGTCAAGATAGTTGATACATTCCAGAAATTCAGCATCCAGCTCGCTGTCAGTCATGTTGGTGATGAAAGCTTCAAGCTTATCCGTTGAGGTGGCATTGCATCATTATCCTGGATGATACTATCAACAACGTCAATTCTAAAACATTTCTCCTCCTTTTCATCACTCGGGAATTTCATGGCTTTGAAAACATTGAAGGTAACTTCTTGGTCCTGCACTTTCATGGTTAGTTCTCTTTTTTGTACATCAATAACAATTCGACCTATAGCCAAGAATGGTCTCCCGAGGATGATAGATACATCTTTGTCTTCCTCCATATCAAGGCTAATGAAATCTGCTGGGAGAATGAGTTTGTCGACTTTGACTAGCACATCTTCAACTACTCATCACGGAAATGCGAGCGTTCTATCAGCAAGTTATAGAGAGACTGAGGTGGGCATTGCTTCTCCAATTTGCATTTTCCTATAAATAGAAAAATGCATCAAATTAACACTTGCACCTAAATCACATAAATCCTTACCGATATAATGTTCTCCAATGGTACATGGGATAGTAAAACTGCCAGAATCTTTCAACCTTAGGGGAAGTTTCCTCTGAATAATAGCATTGCATTCTTCCATCAATGCTACTGTCTCGTAATCTCCCAATCTCCATTTTCGTGAAAGAATGTCTTTTATGAATTTGACATAACTGGGCATTTCTTCCAATGCTTCTGCAAATGGAATGTTGATATGCAGCTTTTTGAAGACCTCCAGGAATCGAGCAAACTGCTTGTCCAGTTTATTTTTCTGGAGATGCTCTGAAAAAGGTGAAGGTGGAGTGAATTTTTCTTGATTTTTTTCCTTTGCTTCTTTTTCCTCCATCTGTGGAATTGCATCTTTTGGAATTTCCTTAATGGATTTCTTGATTCCAACATCTTTATTGATCTCAGTACCGCTTTTCAAGGTAATAGCTTGACATTGCTCCTTCCCACTGTTCCTTGGATTTGGTTCTGTGTTGCTGGGAAGATTTCCTAGCTGTCTGAAACTCTGAGAATTGGCCAGTTGTCCAATTTGATTTTCCAGTGCTTTAATAGATGCAGATTGGCTTTGAAATATAGCATCATATTTTTTAAGCTGAGCTAGCACTTCCTCCATTCTTGGTTCTTGTTCATGCTTCTGGCATTTGTTTTGCTGTTGGAATCCGTGCCCTGAATTGTTGCTCCATGAAAAATTGGGATGATTCCTCCACCATGGATTGTAGGTGTTGGAATATGGATTGTTCCCTTGTCTGTTGAAATTGTTGACATAATTCACCGTCTCTTCTTGTTGGTTTGGCTCTGGTGCTCCTCCAAATGGTGAACTTATGGCTCCAGTAATGTTTACAACTTGCGTGCTAAGTGTTTCTAGGCATTTGCACATTTGCTCCAGCTTGGAATTCATTGTTGTGTTGGCTCCAGCTTCATGGATTCCTACGATTCTTTGGATCATGTTCTTTTCTGGTTTCCATAAAGAATTGTTGTTGGACATTTCTTCAATTAAGTCTCAGGCTTGATCTTCTCCTTTTGCCATCAAAACTCCTCCAGCAGCAGCATCAATCGTGGTTCTTATCAGTCTAGAAAGTCCATTGTAAAATGTTTGGACTTGTAGCCACTTTGCAATCTCATGGTGAGGACATTTTCTGAGCAACTCATTGTATCTTTCCCAAGCTTCGCAAAGGGATTCTGAGTCTTGTTGCACAAAAGATGTGATGTCATTCCTCAGTTTTACAGTTCTTGCTGGTGGAAAGTACTTTGCAAGGAATTTGGTGGCTAGAGTGTTCCAAGTTGTGATGGAACCTTCTGGTAGTGAATGTAGCTAAGCCTTAGCTTTGTTTTTCAAGGAATATGGAAAAACACGCAGTCTCAGTGCTTCTTCTTCCGCTCAGTTGTAGTTGAAAGTGCCACAAACTTCCAGGAAGTTGCTGATGTGGGCATTAGGATCTTCAGTTACATTCCCCCCCAAACTGAACTGACTGTCGTATCATCTGAATGCATGTTTTGATGTCACACGTATTTGCTGGTAAGGGAGGAAGTACAATACAGAAGATGGAGCCGTCAACCACCGGAATGGTTCTGTCTCGAATGGGAATTGGTGGTGCAACTTCTAAATGTCCAGGATCCATGTTAACAATTGCTTCTTGCCCTTCTCGCCTTTCCATTCTCAACTGTGTGATGGTTCTTTCAATCTATGGGTCAAGCGGTCGGAGTTCAAAGCTTCTGGCTTATCTCATATAGTGTCTAAGAACCTGAAACACAAGAAAATAAAAACAATAAGTAAAAAGAAAATAGATGCAAGTAAAGGTATCTAACCCCAAAACTAATAGTGAAAGATAAATAAGTCACCGGCAACGGCGCCAAAAACTTGACTAGCGTAATCACACGTGTATAACGCAAGCGCACGTATCGTTTAAGTATTATAAAAAGTATCGATCCCACGAGGACTTAAAACCTTTTGTTATTAATTTATGAAATCAGATTTTTACAAGTATCTAATGGATTCATTGTTTGTTTGGATGGTAACTTAAATTTAAAACAAGTAAATAAAATTGCGCAAAAGTTGATTTAGGAAAATTCAAATTTATAAAATTATCTAGGGTTGTGATTTCTTCCAATATCATTTTTAAAGATGAAGTGGTTATCTTACTGTTGTGTAATATATCGGTTTATTAACCTGGAACACGAAATTATGTAAAAGCATCTTCCGATGGTCAAATACTAATACCCAGTGTAACCCAATTAATCAAGGAAGATCGTGGGCTATTGAGTCTAAGGTCTTAAACCTAAAATACATTTTCCAAGTTCATTTTAAGTTTACCAGTTCAGTCTTATTAATGGTCAGTTAAAAAGAAGCATTAAGACTAATGCTCAATAAATAAACTTTTATATAAGCCAAACCGTAAAATAACCCCTTATTAATCGGTGATATTGGAATTCATCACAACCCTAGACAACTGGTTTAGTTACAACACATTTCTAAGGCTAGTAAAAGCTTAAATAAAATAAAAGACATAAAGTAAAAGCTGGAAATTAAAAACGTAAATAAAATAATAGAGAAAATGATGGGGCTAAAGGATCCACTTTTAATATTTCAAAATTAGAAATCTCCCTTATTGTCAATGTTTACCGATTAATTAATTATATTTAACCAGACCATAAAGGTGGTAATTTTATTTGTCTCAATTAAATCCAGTCAACCATATAGGCGGTAACAATGTTATTACCTAAACCGACCATATAGGCGGAAACTATGTCTGAAATGTAAAACTGACCATATAGGCGGTAAATAAGGTTATCAACTAAACCTACCATATAGGCGGTAACTAATTAATCCAAATTTTAATTAAAATAAGGGAGATTAATCTAATTCATTATATTAAAAGTCTCACATTTTCACCCCAGCGGAATAAGATTACCTGCTCATGCTGTAAAAGAAAACACACAAAGTTTTTTTAATTAATTAAAAAGAAAATACAAGAAAACTTAAATAAATACACAAGAAACTTTCCTTTAGGTTTTCATGGAGAAATTTCTCAAAAGAAAGATGGAAAATTTACAAAATTTACAAATTTACAAATTTCTCCACCAATTGCTCCACCAAACATGGCATCAAACATGACACCTGGCACCAAACATGGCACCAAATCCTCCACCAAACATACAAGCATGTTTGGTGGAAGTTTGACAATATTTATTTATTTTATTTTATATTTTGAAAATGACTATAGTAATTACACAAAATACACTATATTATTTATCCATTTCGGTCTTGCAAACTTCAGCATTCGAAAATATTTAAAACTTCAAAGTTGTATATCTTTGTGTCTTCTTTAATTTGCAACTTTAATCAGCTCAATCGGATATCGGATGAAAATGTTATGGCCAAAATACAAAACTTGCGCAAAATTGGTATTTAGGACTGCACTTCGTGACGCGTATAGTAAATTTCCATTTTCGCCATTTTTTTTGCTCCAGATTTCATCGTTTTATCCCCGAGTTGATTCCATTAAGTCCCGATACTTTATTTATCTACAAAAAACATCAAAACGTTCATCAAACCCGAGAAACTAAACAAAATATTAGGTAAAAGAGGTGGTAAATATTGATATATTTTCCGCTCATCAGCGTTCGAACATTACTAGAACGCACCACGAATGCTGCCCACTAGAAAGGTTTGTTCGAACGCTTACTCGAACGCACCTCAAACGTTTGCTCTCTTGAATGTTTCGTTCGAACACTTCACGAAATTACCTCGAACATTTTCTATCTAGAATATTTGGTTCGAACCCAACAACGAACGTGCCACTAACGCCACACGTTCGAACGCTGCAACGAACGCAACACTAACGAAATTGCTCCAGCTTTGCCAATTACCAGTCCAAATTCTCCAAGTTCTTTAAGAATTATTACAACTTAATTGAACTTGTTTTGTTACGCACATTGCCAATAAAAAAAAAAAACTAAAAATCTCCCTTTTTGGCATTCTGTGAAAACACTATCTAATACAACGACTACGGTAATAGACCCAAAAAAAATAGCCAATTTCCAACCATCAAGACAATGAATTATTACAATAACAGTCAATCTAATACCTAATCAAGTAGTCTTGAAATCAATGCCCTCACAGCAAATAACATGCTACCTGAAACTTACACAAAAAACAACATACTATGAAAAGTACAAGGATTATAAAGAACAGATAAAACAGTGATAAAACTCATGCATGTATAAATAAATAGTAGATAGCCTACTCCCCTTAATCTTACTCCCTTTAAAATGGAGATATCAAATAGATATACTACGACTCTCGTATATTATTCTCCATCTCAATCTACTCTCCCATTTTTTGTAACGAAATGACAAATGATGAAGGTACCAGGGTAAACAACACATGCAATAGTATATGTAAACAGGACTTACCCTCTCTCACTAATAGGTCCACTCAATTAGCAAGAATAACACATGAGAAGTAAAACAAAACTCATAAATATGCAAAACAATGAAGCATACATAAGCATACAATGAATTTTTTTTTAAAAAAAATGCAATAAAAAAATGACTGAAACAGCACTACAAACAAGCATAATGATACCCAGTCAATATTCAGCTGTTTATGACATGGAATAATATGCATCACTGTAGATTTTTCTAAATATTACACGCATGCATATGACATAAACACCAAAGCATAACAAGCACTTGCGTGAAAAATAAGTGCACAACGAGTCAAGGCTTAAGATCTTATTTAATGAGCGGGACACAGCCAAAGAAATCACATCTCTTGACACACCAAGTCTACAAAATATATATTCAAACCCAGCACCACTAGGACCTGAAAATAAGCAACATTGGTTGCATGCTATATTATTCTCCCTATAACAAAGATGAGCTCATAATAAAAACTCTTTCGAGTGAAGGGTTTTTTTCCCTTATTTTTGAATTGGCCTCATGGGGTCTTTTTCACTTGAGACTCATAATTTTTTTCTGCAAGAGGATATCACAAGGTCATCTAGTCAAAGATCGTACTATTTAGTGAGCAAAGTATGGTAAAGATTAGATTTTCGTCCAAAAACTCATATATGTGACCAAGCCTTAACAATAATAAAAACGCGTATGTGAAGTGCAAGCACAAGATATACTAAAGTTTTTTATCACACACACTCATGCACATAGAGCATCAAAAAAATAAAATCATAGTATACATGCATAAACATATATCCTACATACGAGGATCACGTGCAACAAACTTTTCATGCTTCAACAAGCAACAAAAATATTTTTGGTCTTTTTCTTTTTTATTTTTTCAGTTAGACACAACATGGCTTGTCAATATCCAATAGTACGTGGAGTTATATCCCGAGTACAGATTATACTACAGTTCATTCGGAATCGGCTATGAAATTTATATCATGATTTCCATCCTATATACCAAGGGACATATAACAAAAGCAAAACACACACACCCATATGCAGTGAAATGAAAATAAATGTGCAAAAACATAAAAACACACGCGCACACACATGCAATGGGAAAAAGGAATGCAACTTATAAGCAGAGTTACACCGAAGTGTACTCTTCTAACGTCTGTCAGGATCAAGGCATTCAGAAGTATAAGGGAAGTCATCTTGCTTGCTCACCCAAATCTTTCTAGGAATCTCTTTTACTTGAGAATTCCTAGTCAATAAATCAAGTTTCTCATTAAGAAAAAAAAATTATGTTTAGTTAGTTCAAAAACTTAAGAAACTAGATTTGAATAATCAAATCTAGGTGACACACTCTTAGGCCTTTTTTTTATTTGTGCAACATGTAGCACTTAGGCCTAATGTGTCATGCCTTGCCACAATGATAGCACACATGCACAAACCTCAGGTGAGAGCGAAGTTTACCCACAACACCTCTAGATCAAGGTTGGGTAATAAGACAAAAAATAAATGGAGGAATCACATGACCATACTCAACAAGCTTCTTACCTAAGTCATGTTTAGGAGGGTTAGGCACAGCTCTAGATGATGACGTCTTATTGTAATTAGACTCAACACTAATACCTAGCATGCGGTCTAGTTTTTATTCCTATATGAAAATATAGAAAACTGGGTTCGTTGTTTGAACATTGGATGATCACTAATTATCAGATTAATTAATTTGATTAGATTGATTGATAACATGCTTGTGTGAATACATGGTTGCGATGCATGAATAATGTATATCAGATGGATATTAGATGGGTGGGACAATTTTAGAAATTGTTGTAATAAAATTGGAATTTATTAATTGGACCTGCGTGTCCAGCCTTATTACCTCATTACTCTTTGTATTCTCTTCTCACCTATTCCCCTCAATGTAAATGAAGTTTCTTTAGAAGTGTAGTGTAACGGGTAGAAGTGATACATATGCTAGCGGGAGAGAGAAAGGGAGAGATTTGATCTAGGATCAATGTGTAAAGTATCCATCCGCATATCATTATTATTTATTTATACGCGTTTTATTATGTGTTTAGAATGCATGTTTAAGGGTGTATGATGATGAGACCTTAACAAAGATAATAAATTGGTTGCCAATTTGCACTCGAAAAACCCTCGCAAAATATTAAGCGTTTTTCCTTCCATTGAATGATTCTTACTCAAGATCCGAGACTGGCATTGGCTTGTTGGCCAAAGTCAAGGCCTTTGTCCGTCGAGGATGTGTTTGAATCACGAGAGTTTTGTTCCATATCAGTGTCTTGTCCAAGTTGTTGTTTGTTGGCCAAAGTCAAGACCACTTCTTGTCCATCGACATTGATTACGAAGCTTTCCATGGTCAATGGGTCACGCTTGACTGGGATCACTAAGTTTGTTGTGCCAAAGCCAAGACTTAGTTGATTCAGAGGAAAAAGGTTAGGAAATATATTGGATATATTGGCATATATAAGATATATGTTTCGGACTTGGATGTCCCCCTACTGGATCTAGGAATTGGATTGGATCCAATTGATCTTAGAGATCTACCTAGTTAATTATCATATAATTTGTTGGTCAAAGTCAAGATTGTGTGACATTTAACGGGATCCTAGCTCGCTAGGAAACACGGTTTCCCGAGTACTCGACAGAGGGTTAGAGGCTTGCCGAAAAATAGTGGGAGGCAAGAATTGAATTTGCAATATTCGTTTAATTACTATATTCAAACAATTAAAGTATAGTTGATTTATATAGTTGGACTTTAATAATCATTATAATATATAGTACCTAAATCGTTGATTAAATAGTTGGACTATTAGAATCAAGATATAATTGAAAGATTGACATTTAAAACATAATCCTACGGAAAATGTATTTAAATGGTTTAATTTTCAAATTGGGAATAAAGTTTCAGGATGGTCCTGGAAAATAATAAGTTACTTTATTTGATAAAATAACATATTAGGCCTAAGCCCGGAGTTAAGCAAATAGTAGAGCATGGTCTTTGGAAGATTCATGTGATGATAACTTTAGTGCTTAATCCATTTAGCTTACCACAGTAGACTCATTAATTTCTTTGTCAGAACTAAGAGTTAGATCCTTAAAGTATGATAATGAAATTAAAGGATCTTCAAAGATCTATTCTTAGATCTTAGAAGTACTAAATTGCAATAGTAAACTCTTGGAGGGTTAATGACTATTCTCAAGGAGATAAAGTCAAAGTTTGCAATAAGGCAATAGCACAAGGTGCACCTTACTTCGATATTCTAGAAACCCTAGGCTTGGCCAAAGGCTTCTGGAGTGTGAAAGGGGCAAATGCAAAATCATTATAATCTTATAGGAAGATAAAGGACATATCACAAAATGTCTGCCTAAATTGTGGCAAACGGGATCGCGGAAGCGTGACTGCCGTTTGGACAAATCAGACATGAAGGAATTGAAGACGAGCAAGGCTCTGACTTCAAATATGTTTGTCAACATTATGTTCACTACTAGTATTAAAATTGGATTTAAATACTTAGTGTGGTACATAAAATATATGTATTAATGTTCGGAATCTGCTATGAGCAGGATACTGATATCAATTGAGATTTAATCTGCGAATTGAAAACGGGACGAAATTCGCTATTTTAACCGTAGATACCTAAGTTTAGGAACTACCTTCGGGTGTGTACCTAAATTAGGAAACTGTTATAATGTAATTAGTTTGACTAGAAACATTATCTTTATATCAGTGTTTAATCTGTTGCGGATTGACCTTTATATTCTAGAACACTAAAATGTTTTATTATATAAAGATGATATTGAGATAAACACATTAGATGTGAATAACAGAATTTATATTTTGAATATAAATAAATCTTAAACATATAACATGACAAACAAATAGCTCAAACTGATTTGATCAGAAGAAACTTAAAAATGGCATTTTTGTCTGGGACACAATTAAACAAGACTCGTATATCCACACTTTTGAAGAGTGGGTACTAGGACTAATTTGATTCCATTCAAATAAAATCTACGAATCTAGTTTATTGGGCAATGTGCCTAAAACACTATTTACTTGGTAAAAGTGCAAATGCCACCGATCTGTTAGCCCTAATTCATAGTGAAGCAAGTGGGCCCATGTCTAGCTAGGCTAGAGGTGGATATGAATATTTCATGACCTTTACGGATGTGGCATCTCGTTATGGTTATGTGTTTCTTTTGAAACACAAATTGGAAACTTTTAAAGTTTCGACACGAAGTAGACAAACAAATCGGCTATAGTATTAAACCGTCACGGTAAGACCGTAATGGAAAATACTTAAGCAATAAGTTTCTAATATACTTGAAAAAATATAGTATTCTTTCAATGAGGACTCCTCTCGGAACACGTCAATTTGACGTTTTGTCCGAACAGAGTAACCGAATTTTGTTAGACATGATAAGGTTAATCATGAGTCGCTCTGAGCTACCATTTCCTTCAACGGATAAGCTTTAAACAGTGCAGAACTTATTTAGAATAAGGTTCCATAAAAATCTGTTAGACATAATTCATATTAGATATGTTCAGGAAAGAAACCAGGTTTCTCATTCTTGAAAATTTGGGTATGCAAGGCATATGTTTGGATGATGCCAAACTAAAACCCAAATTGGATAAGTGCCAATTGTAGGTTATCCTAGGGATACCATAAGTATAGTACTTATACAACTCACTAGAGAACAATGTAATTGTTGCTCACCATGCGGTTTTCCTAAGAGGAATACCGATATGCAGTGGTAAGTGGGAGGATAGTAAAACTCGATGAAAATCGGAGTAATACTGTTTAAGGCACCAAGTCCTTAATGGAACACAAATAGATCATCAAGGATGTAACAATTCCATTAATCTTCGAATACACAAGAACCACGAAAGTCGGAGAGAGTCAGAAAACAACCTGGGGTATGGGTTTCTGATCTCAACTCATAAATATGTTAATCTTATTGAGGAATACCAACTGACTACGTATAAGGAAGTGATACAAGGTATCGACTCCCTATTATGACAAAGTGTCATGAGTCCGAAATGGATTCCATGTATATCAACTTAGTTTGGATACTAGTTGATGTACCGCAAGGCATTGTGCCTATTGGTATTGTATAAGTCTTCAAGGAAGACGTACATGGATGGCAACATACCAACGTTCTAAGCTGGGCTTATAGCGGAAAGGTATTGTTATCAACATTGTGTTGATTACGATTCAACCTTTTACCTGTTGCCACGGTAAATCCATTTGGATAATGCTTGCTAAAGCTGCATGTTTCATTCATGAAATATGACAGCTTAACGGGAAAATCGCTTTCCTGAAAAGGAAACCTTTTGGAGGATGTTTAGAACATCCTGTCGGTTTTGCCGTACCAAAACTAGCAAACAAGGTTTGCAGGTTATTCGATCCATGTTTGGATTGAAGCATGCATTACGTTCTTGGAATTATCATTTTGATGTAATCATAATAGTCTATGATTTAATTCAAAACGAAACTGATTCTTGTGTATATAAGAGGGTTAGTGGGAGCACACTGACAGTGGCTGTCCTATAAAATAATGATAATATGTCATTTCTTAGAAATGATATTCCCATAAAACTATCGATGAAAGCTTGGCTTTCGAGAAAAATTCTCTATAAAATTCTTGTGAGAAACAACTTTTATTCTAGGAATAAAGATCTACTGGGATAGATCTAAAAGTTGTTGAAACTCTCCGAGAACTCATACATTGAAAAATATACGCGACCTGGTGTCTCATACGCTTTGAGCATATGGAGTCACAATCAGGCCAACCCAGTGATAGTCACTGGATTGATGTTAAGAACATACTTAGTATCTTAGAGAACTAAGGATGCTATCTTAATCTATGGAGAATGAGAACTTGAAGTGACTGGGATCACTATAGCAAGTTTCCTAACCGATAAAGACGACTATAAGTCGCAAACGGTACTATACAGTTGAATAACGGAACAGTGAGCTGGAAATCTTCCAAGCAAGATATTGTTACCGTATAATCAACAAATGCGGGTTATTACTGCAGCTGAGGCAGCAATAGAAGCCTTCTGGGTCGATAATAAATCTAATTAGATTAGATATAGTTCTGTTAGCAGCTGAGCTAGGCGTCAGCACAGGCTAAAGAATTAATGGTCTCATCAACGATCCAGATATATACTTCAATATTCATCTGATTCGTTCGGATCATACATCGTGGCGATGTGATGATCGAATAAATCGCATCAGATGATAATCATGCAAATCCGCTGACAAAAGCCTTTTCTCAGCAATTTGAGCCAACCGTACATAGTTCGGGTGTTAGACACTCGAGTGACTGGCTATAGGCCAAGTGGGAGATTGTTTTACAATTATGACCCATAGCATCACTATTTGTACAGATCATGGTGTTGTTGTACAAATTAACTATGTGACAAAGGAGATTGCACTCTTATCATTTGTGATTAGATCACCAAGATATATAAATGATAGGAGATCCTTATGATTTGTTCCTGGATTGAGAATGATATGAGACAGTATCAGTCCACGAAGGATAAATCATTAAATATCCCTAGTCATAGTATTATCGAGATTGGACATCGATAAATGCGTAAAAGACTAGTATAATACTTATGCGCGTTGTGAGGGCACAACAGAATAGTTCTCATATATTTGGGTATAGGATACTCATGCAAGTGTAATATGAGGTTGTGTTTTATCGATGGTACGGGAAACAGCTTCGCTCTGGATAGGACTTCCTCGGAATTCCATTGGTAGTATGACTATGTGTCTATGGAAATCCGAAATCAGGGTAGGTGTATTTGGTCTTAACCTGAGACTTGCACCGCTAATACTTGCGACAATCAATATACTCTGGTTTTGGTCGTCCAGGGCTTTAACCGGTTTCTGTGTACGCCTCTGCTGGGTATATTGAGAATCGTAGTGTGTTGGGTGTGATGTCAATACGGAAGTGTCACTCCAGTCATATGGAGATGATGATCGCGTAGGGATACAAAACTGGTTCTCTAAAAAGGTTGCAACTGTCGGGATAATATGACTTGGTCATGATTATCCGATATTAAAGAGACTAGTTGCTCGTAATCCGATATATACTTCGTACGGGGCAGACACTGTACCAGCCCCAGGCCTTGCATTTGATCATCCGATACTGGATCGAAATATGCAATACTATGTATACTACGCATGATATAGATCCTTATATTCTTGTAAGGATATTTCTGGAGAATTGGGAAGGCATGTCGCTTTGCTAGAAGCCAACCTTGTCTTGTAAATCGGTACAAACGTAGTACTAGGTACTTACGTGTTCGGATAGTCCGACGACCGAATTTACTGCCAACATATCCGAGGATCTCATGGGTCGATTCCCGAAGATTCACCGATGACGTATGACTTGCACTTTTATTAATCTGGGATTATTAATTATATGAGAGAGAAAATTAATCTGGGATTAATTGCGGAGATATTTTATCTGGGATAAAATATCATTCAAAAGAGAGAACGATTAATTTGGAATTAATCGATAAAATAATATATTTGATATATTATACGAAATTGGATTTCGACGCGGAATTAAAATTAGATTTTAATTCGGGCGAATGAGTTAATTTAGAATTAATTCGTTAGCGACGCGAATAGTGATTTCGCTAGGTATAATCATTTAATTGCATCGTAACGAAAAAATTCGTTAATTGGGAATTAGCGAACCCGAGCCCGGGATTGTTTGCGAGCGCATTCACATTTCGAATTCGAGTACGGCACGTAAGTCAAATCAAACGTCAAATCGCTAGTCGCATCAAACGTCAAATCATTAGTCACTTTGAGTGATGTGACAACTTGTCACTTGATTGACATGAGTGATGTGAATAGTTGATGGAAGTGGTTGGAATTAATTTCCTTGACTTTTTGTTTTGAAAAATCAATTATTTGATTTTTTTGGTAATGAAAAGTTGTGTATTAGATACACAAAATCAAATACAAAAATCACTTCACTCATTCTCTCTCTTGGCTCACGAATTAGAGCCAATTTCTTTCATCTCTCTCACGCCCTTTATGGGCTGTTTTTCTTCTGGTTTGGCAGCCCACTGCCGAGAGCCAAGGAAGAAAAATGGGCAGCAAAAGTCGCGATTTTGTGACAAAATCAGGAGTGCTAGCACACTACGAAGTCATGTGAAGGTGATAGGGAAGTCCACCCATGAGCTTGGAATCATTTCGCGAAGCTTGGAGCTTGACGAATGACCAACAATGGCCGATTCTTGGAAGACCAGAAAATTGCCACTGCCGAATGCAGTAAAGAGGAGGCAGAAAATTTTTGTTGCCTCGCGCGTCGCTCAACCGATCGATGTGAGTATTCCGCAACTCCCTCGTTCTATTCGCACATGTATTTCTTGCTTTGTATTCGATCCTTGGGGCCGTAGAAACTCCAACAAAAACAACCACTTTGATCTTCTTTCGATCTTCAAGAGGTCGGCCAAGTAACCTATCGAGCTTCCAAAAATCACTTCCGCCTTGACCCGGAATACCCGAACTCACCAATCTGCTCCAGGGGTAGGTCGGAACAAAACTGGACATCCGATCTAATATGGTCGTCCTCGGTCTCTGAAATCTATACCGGGTTGCATTTCTCTGGTCGGTCATACCCAAGAAACTGGACCCGAGCTCCATGCCGGGCCGACGAATCGGCATACATCCTCTGATCTCTGGTCCTCCAGATGAGGAGAAATTCCTTCTCTACGCTTACTGAACTGTTCAGAAAACTTAGTCGCAGAAATCCCCATCAATAATATTAAACTATGTATTTTAGCTAGAAATACAAAGTGACGTTCCTGAATGGTTTCTTCGAAGAAAAGATCCATTGTGATTTCTTTGCTTGAAGAGTTCATTCTGGAATGGCCCTGGAGTTTGTATTCTATTACGATCACAGTTTGATATATCAGCTTATAGAACCTATTGTAGACTCGGATGAGCTTTCCGAAAATCTGGGTTCTCTAATTTTGATAACATTCAGATTTTCTAATTTTATCAAAGCACAGAGAATACATATTTGATAGTAGGGTCAGTGGGAGCATACAAATTTCTTTCTAGTGTTATGTATCTTAACGATATTATCATTATTAATGTAATAATGAAATGTTTGTGAGGTAAAAGGTTTACCTAAGTCTTTTTTTCTCCGTAAAAGCAGTAGGAGTGGTCTCTGTTATATTTGATATATTCTACTATATTAGTGGAATTAGTTGTAACTTATGAAGTATTGACTTATGAAATTACAAAGTGGCCTTATAGATTTGAAGTTTTGATATTAGTGTTGTGCTTGCGGTTGTCTCATAATATTTGGATTTGATTTCTAAATACATAGACAACCCGTAGCTGTAGCACAATATTGATGTCGCATCTGAGTCATATTGATGTATAACTTAGGTTATATAATAAATGAAAGATGCTGGCTAAGGGAAATGATTGGGTGTGTTGGACAAACTCAATTTGTTATAGCGGACCTATTTGTTATTGTCTACCTCTTGAGTTCTGGGTGAACTCTTGAGGACCATGAGTATGTGATATACATTGAGTTATGTACATGATACCGTGGATTGGCACTAGAGCAAGTGGGAGAAATTATTAGGGTTGGTGCTCGGAGTGCCAATCCGGATCGTATTTATGTCTGATTCATGAATACGAACAATTCCTTTTTTTTCCATAATATTACTTATTTAATGGTAGCACCTCTTGTTTTTATATACTAATTACGATTAGATTGAAACTAAATATGACTTAGTGATATGTATATATTAGACAACGACCCTAGGATTTACAACGTAATGTGCAGTTACAACGTAGTTTGTAATTGACACTGGGAAGCATCACTACAAGTTGTATTTTCTCAAATAAAGTTCCTGGTCAAGATTTACTAACACGGCTCGGTTAGTAAAATCTGTTGAGACCAGTACATGTCGTATATCAAGACTTGGTCCGATGGTTTATCCCAATGAACCATGAGTCTTGGGAGACTCGTACAGACGTGTAGGTATTTATTTGATAAATATTGAACGACTCACCGAAGATTTCCTAATAGATGGTATATCAATGTCAATATGAATCTTCTCGAGTCGAGTAGCATAGTGGTCCTTCGACTTGAGATACCACAGTGGATATATGAGATACCCTCCACACTTTGATGGTAGTCACGTTACCCATCTATTTATATCAGACCTCCGCCTATTCGTTGGGTGTGGACTGATGCTCATGATATCCTGTGAGTATTAGATAGAATCCATCAGTCATGTGTACAAGGCATAGGTATCATGTACGTATTTACGATCTAGTAATTCCATGGTCGTGGTATACTTCGGAAGCGAGTTTCGAGTGTTATTTAGAGATCGTAAATTTGAAAGTCGAATATATTATACCTTAGGGATTTGACGTTCTTATCTATATTCCCGGTATAATATTGATAGCCTGTGACGGAGGGATTATATATATGCAATGACCTCGACTTGTATAGTTTAGCGAGATTATCCGTGGTCATCATAATTCATGAGTGGGTGAATTATGGACACGAAATTGGTTTTGTGACGGATAAACCTAAACTTAGAGAGTTCCACATTATGAAGTGTACTCGTTGAGCTCTTGGGCATCGCATTATGAATAATATAGATTATTCATAATACTAAACCAGATTAAATGAGTTATTTCAAATCGTTTAAACTGTTAACCGAAAATACATGTAATATGGGCATTTCGGTAAATTAATAATTAATGTGTATTTATATTTGATACAAGATTTGATTTGATACATATTAATTAATTGTCAAATGAGACTTTGACACATGCCATTAATATATGTTTTCATAAATGATTTATGAAAGTTTTTAATGGAAAAGCTCTGGTTTTATAGCTCCACTCACTGAGTTCCTTATGACTCACTCCCCCCACTCTCCATATTTTTACAGGACTTTTCTACTGGTGAGCCAAGACTATCTTTTGGGAGACATGGATCAGGGACATGAGCAGCATTACAGTCACTAGTATTATGGGTTCATCATGTCACGTCTATATTCATATAGAATGTAGTCTCTTTTGGTTTATGTGATGTATAATCTATGTATATATTGGATGTACAGTAAGTAGATTGTGTATGTGTTATGTTTAATGGTTCATATAGTTAATATATTCTTGTTGTGAGTGTTATTAAAAGAATGGTTGAATTTCGATTGCTGTCAGAGGCTTAGGTGGCAGTGGAATCTGTTTCCTATCGGTAACATTTCCGGATTGAGGATGTTACAAAGGTGATATCAGAGCATGGTCTGGGAGTTAGTGACTGCAGTGGGAGAGTGACAGTGTCTTATATATGTAGTGTACCTGGGGGGTACTGATATATAAGAGGTTATTTCGCCGATATTCTGTCCCGAGGTTTGTCTCATTCTAATTGATTAAGAATTTCTCTAGAATTTGATTAACCGTTTTCTTTCTTGATTATTTAGATATTATGTCACCTAGAACCAGAGCTAGAGATAGACAAAGGCGTGATATGGTGCCTCAGAATGTAGATCTAGATCAAGGATCAGTGGCACCTCCCCCGATGCAGATATGGAACAAAGAGTGGAACATGTACATGAAAGGATTATGAGAGCAGATGAGGTAGAACCGGTGTAGTTCAGAATAATGACGAGTTAGCTATGGGATTTCAGCAGCTCCAGTGTACTTTAACAGCCGTTGCTCAGTTAGCTACCCGACAACAGTAGCCTCCAGGCCCAAGGCCGAGAGCTGCAGAACCTACAGTTCTTATTCCACCTCCACATGTAGAACCTCCATTGGCTCACCAGACAATAGTTCCCCCAGTGACACCAAACACTATAGCTCCTCAAGCAGGACCTTCTACTTCACCATAGGGACCTATCCCAGTGACAGCTCAGGTGATACAGCGACATGAGTTGTCGTTTCCTTACATGACTTTCAAAAAACTCTGTCCACCCATATTTTCTGGAGTAGAGTCCTCCTCTGATCCCTATGGATTCATTGAGGAGTCGGACTATATATGTACGACTTTGGGATGTTCTTCAGAGAAGGCAGTGGAGTTAGTCAATTTTCAGTTGAGGGATGTCACCAATACTTGGTTTATAGATTTTCGAAGTAATCAGCGGTAAAGTGCTCCCCCATTGACTTGGGCTGAGTTTAGTACAACATTTTTTTGCAGGTTTTTGCCTCGGAGTATTACAGATGCAAGAGCTCGGGAGTTTGAGCAGTTGGTTCAGGGAGAGCAGATGAATGTTTTTGAGTATGACATACAGTTTACCCGACTATCCCGATATGCCCATATTTGGTTAGTACTGAAGAAACTAAAGTGAAACGATTTATAGATGGACTTCGGGATTACCTAATTCGATTCATTCATTTTACAAAGACTACCACTTATACTCAGGTTTTAGATGCTGCTCTCCGATTTGAGGCTTGAGTTAGGGAAAGACAAGCTGAAAGAGAATCTCGGAAGAGGTCGAGATCAGATAAGAGAGATAGACCACAGTAAGATAGTCCGAGTATGAGGCAACAGATGTTCGCCCATCCCCTTGCATGACTTGATAAAGGACAGACTCATGAAGGTTCAAATCGCAGACCCATGCAGAGTACTGTGTCTCGTACAGCTTCTTCTCCATCGGTAGCCCAGTCAGGGCGAGGTGCCCCACCCTGTCTGACTTATGGGCGACCTTATGCAGGGGTTTATCGATTTGAGGGTATGAGTTGTTATTGATGTGGACAAATGGGTCATCTGAGGAGGGATTAGCCCAATACCAGCAGACTAGCTACCATCATTTTGTGCTACTTTATTAGCACCCCAACCTCAGTTAAATAGAAGTATATGAGGAGAGCAGAGATCCGTAGCGATAGGACAGGTGGCAGGAGGTAGGGGACAGTCAGTGGGTGATCGAGGACATGCCTCCACCAGCAGGGCTCAGGGTAGGGTGTATACCCTCACACCACATGATGCACAAGTATCTAATATTGTTGTTACATGTACATTGCCAGTTGGTTCGGTAAATGCTAGAGTATTATTTGATTCGGGAGCTACTCAATCATTTGTATCACTGTACTTTTTGATCCACCTGGGTAGAGATACAGAGACATTAGATTCGCCCCTTGTTAAAACTACACCAGTAGAAGAGCCTATAGAGGCTACACAAAGAGTGAAGGCTTGCCCAGTTGTGATTGATGGGCATGCGTATTATGTTGATTTGGTGGTGTTAAGAATTTTGGGGTTTGATGTTATCTTGGGAATGGATTGGTTAGCTATGCATAATGCAGTGGTAGATTACCGAGAGAAGACTGTCAACTTGCATACCCTCGACCAGCTAGTTAGAGTTTATTAGGGGGATATGAGTATAGTACCTCATAATTGATATCGGTAATGCAAGCATACAAACTTCTTTGCAAGAAGAATGTGGGATACCTAGCTTATGTGACGGATAGTAGAGTAGAAGAAAAGAGTATTAATCAGATTCCAGTGGTATGGAAGCATCATGATGATTTCCCAGATGAGTTGTCAGGCTTACCACAAGATAGAGAGTTTGAATTTTACATAGATATAATTCTACACACGCAACCGATATTGATTCCTCCGTATAGAATGACTCCTGCAGAACTTAAGGAATTAAAGGTGCAGTTACAAGATTTGCTGGATAAGGGCTTTATTCGTCCTTGTGTGTCTCCATGGGGTGCCACAGTGTTATTTGTAAAGAAGAATGATGGGACATTCTGATTGTGTATAGATTATCGGTAGTTAAAATGTGACAATTAAGAATAAATACCCATTACCAATGATTGATTATTTGTTTGATCAACCTCAGGGAGCATAGTGTTTCTCAAAGATAGATCTTCAGTCAGGATATCATCAGTTGAAAATTAAGGAAAGCAATGTACGAAGACAGATTTCTGGACTAGATATGGGCATTATGAGTTCTTGGTAATGTCGTTTGGCTTGACTAACGCCCCTACAACTTTTATGGATTTGATAAATAGGGTATTCATGCTTTTTTTAGATCAATTTGTGATAGTCTTCATTGATGATATCATGGTGTACTCACGAGGTGAACACGAACATGCGGAACATTTGCATCAGGTGCTACAGACATTGAGAGAGCACAAGATGTTTGTTAAGTTCTCTAAATGTGAGTTTTGGTTTACCAGAGTGGTGTTTCTGGGGCATGTGGTGTCCAAAGAAGGAATTAATGTGGATTCCCAAAAAATTAAAGCTATTCAAAAATGACATAGGCCCACTAGTGTGAAAAAGATTCGTAGCTTCCTGGGATTAGTAGGATACTACTGGAGATTCGTAGAAACTTCTCTAGAATAGGTGTTCCGTTAACTCGATTGACGTAGGAGAATGTGAAGTTCGAATGGTCGGATGCTTGTGAAAAGAGTTTTCAAGAGCTTAAACAACAGTTGACTACCGCTCATGTTCTAACATTATCATCAAGATCATGATGGTTTATGGTGTATTGTGATGCTTATGGGATGTGTGTTGATGTAAAGAGGAAAAGTTATTGCCTATGCTTCTAGGCAACTAAAACCTTATGAACAGAATTATCCCACCCATGACTTAAAGATGGCAACAAAAATTTTCGCCTTGAAGATATGGTAACATTACTTATATGGTGAAAAGTTTGAGATTTTACTGATCACAAAAGTCTCAAGTACATCCAGAGTCAAAAGGATCTTAATTTGAGGCAGAGGCGATGGATTGAGTTACTGAATGACTATGATTGTTCGATTCAGTGTCACCCTGGTAAAGCCAATGTAGTAGTCGATGCCTTAAGCAGGAAATCCATGGGAGTTTGCTCATTTCCCAATCAAAATGTGGCAAGCAGCTAGACAGATGCAGAAATGTATTTTAGATGGAGTAAGTTTTCAAGTAACAAATCAGGGAGCATTGCTGGCATAGATTCAGGTCCGATCAACACTGGTGGATAAAATTAGAAATGCCCAGGAAACAGACTCCAAATCCAAAGGATTAGAGATAGATTAAAGCAAGGTGTGGATGAGGAGTATTACGTAGACAGCGAAAATCTTTTAAGGAAGCAAGGTAGAATTGTTATTCCTCCATTTCCTGAGTTAAGACACTCATTGTTAGAGAAAGCCAACACTTCATCATATATTATGCATCATAGAATTACTATGATGTATCATAATCTAAAAGATCTTTATTGGTGGGATGGTATGAAAAGAGATGTAGTTGAGTTTGTCGTAAAAATGCCTCACTTGTCAGCAAGTTAAAATGGAGCATCAAAGACTAGCAGGGAAATTTCAAAGTTTGGATATTCATGAATGGAAGTGGGAGACAATTATTGTGGATTTTGTAGTTGGGCTTCCTCGTACCTCGAAATGGTATGATTCCATTTGGGTGATTGTAGACAAGTTGACGAAATGCTCACATTTTCTGCTCGTAAGAACTAATTATTCAGCTCAGCATGCTAGACTGTATTTGGATAAGATAGTGTCATTGCATGGAATACCTGTTTCAATAATCTCTGATAGCGGTTCTCATTTTACATCTAAGTTTTGACAGTCATTTCAAGAAGCCTTGGGTTCACAGTTACGTTTTAGTACGACTTTTCACCCTCAAGCGGATGGACAATCAGAACGAACAATTCAAACTTTGGGGGACATATTACGAGCATATGTGATAGATTTTGAGGGTAGTTGGGACTAGCATTTGCCGCTTATAGAGTTTGCTTATAACAACAGCTATCAGACAAGCATCCAGATGGCTCATTTCGAAGCCTTGTATGGTCGAAAGTGTAAGTCCCCAGTGGGATGGTTTGAAACTGGGTAACAGAAGTTGCTTGGACCTGATTTGGTATAAGATGCGGTGGAAAAGGTGAAGTTGATTAGAGGGATGATGAATATAGCTCAAAGTCGACAAAAACGTTATGCGGATCACCGGAGAAAAAATTTCAAATTTCAAGTAGGCGATTCGATGTTCTTAAAGGTATCTCATTTAAAGGGAGTTATGAGATTTGGAAAAAGAGGTAAGCTCAGCCCTAGGTATATTGGGTCGTTTCAGATACTTCATAGAGTTGGAGGTAGAGTATATGAGTTAGCACTTCCACCTAATATGGATAAGATATATCTGGTGTTTCATATATCTATGTTACGGAAGTACTTATATGATGAATCACATATTTTAGAGCCTCAAACAGTTGATATCTGCCAAGATTTATCCTATTTGGAATAGCTAGTAGCTATGGTGGATAAAGAGATGAGGAAGTTACAATCGAGGTGGATTCCCTCAGTTAAAGTGGTGAAAAAATGTACTGAAATTGTAAAACATTCGCAAGACTTAAGAACTTGAGCTTCAAGTTGAAAACATATAACTTTTACATGAAAATATGATTTGAGTTCTAAAATCCTTGTACATGTCTGAAACTGTATCCATGTATTGAAAACACCACCAGCATAATAGCCTAGGGGAAATTGAAACCTATCTAGCGGGACATAACACCACGTAGGTAGGGGAAACTGAGATGAATACTGAATTGCTGAGCCTATGGGGGCGATCAGTGCCCCATAGGCTATCTGAGCGAGCCAGGACACTAAAGCTGAGGGGATGGCACTAGTCTGGTGGTTAGAAAATGTACATATACTTATAGAAACACATATTAATCACAAATATGAATTTTTATAAAAGTCATTTCTGAAAATATATAACATAAACATATAACTGAAAAACACTCTGAGTTTCATAAATCATTACTGATAACGTAAATTGTAAAAGTGAAATCTGAAAAGCATGCACTGATAACTAACTTGTGGGATTCATGAATAACTTGAGAATGACATGGCTAACATGAGGTAAAAACTTATAACATGAACTGAAGTGTACCACATGATAAGTATACGCATAATCACACTAGGCATAATACATGAACATGAAATGCATGACACGAGCTGAAATGTAAACTAATAACATGAACTGGAACATAACTGAATATCTAAAGTGAATATAAATGTCAATAACATAATCTAAAAACATAAATTAAATACTTGAGCTATATATACACGAAGTAAATACCTTAGCTAAAGATTTAAATTGCAAACATAAGAGGAAGACTTGAACAGAGAGTGAGACCTGAAAGTATATAGTGGAAATATAGATTGAAGCATTAACTAATAATAGAATCTGAGAACATATACGGACAATGTAAACTAAGATTACAAACTAAAAACATATGATGAAGATTAAACTAAATAAGTACATTTGGAATTAGAGCATATCAAAACATAAATGATTGAAAAGCTAAAAAAAAGGATAGCATCCATTCACAAACCGACGCATGCTGCCAACGTGCCTGAATACTATAGAAAGAATTCATGCGAGGTATCTACCAAAATACTTGTGTCCATGTATGGTTAGCATACTCGAACAAAGAAACTGAACATGATCGTGAATGTCATGAATGCATGAACATGCTGTTATATATGCTAACATAGCTGACATGATAACTTATGATGTTTACTTAACATTCAAAGTTATATTGACATGCTACTTAACTTGATTAAACTAATAATACTATATGACGTGCTTATGATGTGCTATGTTGTATTCATGTCATGATGTACTTGGCAAGGCCGATAGGACATTTCGACATAACCGTTATAATCACTTGAAATGTCTAAAATTATCTATTAAATAAAATATCCAATTGGCCTAACTCAACATTACCAATCTTATATACTTATTATCATCATCACTTATTATATTTTCATGCTTATCATCATGCACACACACCTCACAAGCCAATAACAAGCCATCGCTAACATGTCATTCGGCCAAGTCTTACTAATAGGCTTCATACATAATCAACATCCCACCAAACATAACAAGCATAATTATTATCATAGTATACTCATGAACATGATTCCACAACACAAACAAAGAAACTCAAGCCTTCCCACAAGCCCCTTAAATTCGGTCATAATGCAAAAATTACAACTTTGAAGTTTTCAACTTAAATCAAGTCCAACTAAGTACATTACATTATTCTAAGCAAGAACCATCACATAACATCATCAAAAACATAAAAAGTCAACCCCCACACGTGCCTATATTTTCCTCCAAGACCCCTAATTTAGGAAAAATTAGGCAATTCAATATTAAATGCTTATTCCATGCTCACATTATCATGAAATGCTTGAAAATATATACTAGCAACTCAGTCATGTCTAAAGTGCACAAAAATGAAATTCTAGGGTTCATCTAATTCAAATTTTATGGGCTGAAAAATCATGCATAAATATGAAAATCATAGAGGGAAAGAAGAATGGAAGCTTACCTTGCTTGGAAGTAAACTTGAAATCATCAAATTTCGTTAAGAAAAATGGAAGCAAATTGAATAGTAAAAAATGGCGTGAGAGAGGGCTCCAAATCATAAGAAAGAAAAATGAAGGGGATAATGAATAATGTTGTCTATATAGCAAGGGGCTGATTTTAAGTTGGCAAAGAGTGGCTTAGATTGTGCCACATGTCCAATTTTTAATCCAGTCCCGAAATTACTGTTTATCCGAGAAAGAAACGTATTTTTGACCTAGTTCCTCTCAGAATTTGGGGAAATGATTAACATGAAAGTTGTAGGTCTCGTCTGTATTTTTCGACCATATAAAGATCACTAAAATTAGGCATCGAGAGTAAATGATAGGGTCAAAATACCAAAAGTTACATGTGACTCAGTTAAGCTAAAAAGAAAGTGTTGGAACTGCAAATTTAATCTGAGTTTCCAGTCGAGATTTCTAAGGTATCTAACTTGCTAACACATGATTATATGAATAATAACATGTCATGCATGATGAATTACTATAATGGATATATCATGACTAACTGGGGTGTTAAACATATAGTAAACATGATTATCATCAGCAGAGTATTTCATGGCAACATAAATATTAAACTTAATAATTTCACCATCAGATTCCATGGTAAGTGTACCACTGTGAACATCTATCTTAGTCATAGATGTCTTTAAGAAAGGTCTTCAACTATCTAGACGATTTTAGATTAGGTATTGAATTTATCTGTGTTAAATCTAATAATACAATGTTCTTTTTATAATATTATCCAATAATCTTTTGGTTATACATTTATGATAGAATTTATCTTTAAAATCCGATTTGTGAAAAAAAAAAAAAAGAAATTTTAAGGAACTTATAAAACATTAATTAATCTCATATTGAGTCGATGTATGATAAATTGATCAGAATATTGATTATTTCAGTTGAACATTATATATAATACCCGCCTTAATCCCTACACGGCTTGCAACTGCCTGTAACAGAGAGGTATGACTCATTAGAAATATATGAATAGAATTTATTTTTAAAATGAGCAAGGTAACGAAATTATAAAATATTAATCGGTCTTATAATTACGAATATGACTACAAGTTAGAAATATATGAATATAATTTATTTTTAAAATTGATTTTTAAAATGAACAAGCTAATGAAATTATAAAATATTAGTCAGTATTATAATTATCGAATATGACGTCAAGTTGGTGTTTAACACGAGTGTGGGACCCAGCTATTGTGAGAGAAATGGTATATATACCCGAAACATAATATAATTTTTCGATTAACACTACCAAACCGTACCTCATTGATTGTCTGCGCTGATACGAAAAGACGAATTTGGCCCCACGGTTGATGGTCACATCACTAGCAAAATTTAGTGTGATGTAAAAAGATACCCATCATATGGGAAAGTATCTTCCATCCCTACCGTCCAATCGCAGCCACCTTCTGTTTGGATACGTAATCACGTGTGTCTCCCACACACCCCGGTTTATGGTTTTCGTTTTTTTGGCATCCTATATAATACCCATTTGTATTATTCAGCTACTCAGCTTATCTTTTCTTACTCCTATATATATTTTTGCATCTCTATAATACTATCATGTTATTGATGGTATTTTCAGGTCTTATGATCTTTAAGCAGTACGGCATAGGTAAAAAGGTAATTCCCTTCTTGGTCAAGATCATTAATGCCGACCCGACCACTAAAAGCCAACAGTAAGGGGCCGAGCACTTTATGATCGGTAACCGACCACTCCAGACCGGATGGTCGGGCATTATTAGATCGATAGCAGCATTCTCAGTTCAAAAGACCATTGTGACCGACCTCATGAAGACCGAGAATATGGCGAGATATGCTCCAGAAGATAAGACCTCCTATTTTTACGGATAAGAAGATAAGTTATCCTACTTTCATGGGGAAAAGTTGATAAGTCAGTGTCCTAATAGGATAAAGGAAGTGAATGTAGTTTCGACTAGGAATTCTTATGGGAAAAGGAAAATTGTTTCTTTGCTATTATAAATAGGAGGGGAAAGCGTGCTTGTAGGTAGATTATTGAGAGCATAGAGAGTTGAGGAGAGAACAAGAGAGAATTAGACTTGTAAATACAAAACAGATCAGAGAAACATATTTCGGTAATAAAACATCGTCTATTCTGTGCCCGTGGATGTAGGTTGGATCTGATCCACCGAACCACGTTAAATCTCTTTGTTGATTGGTGTATTTATCTATCTTTTGCCAAATTTGCTTTTGGTTTCCCATAAATAAAACAAATTCACAGTTGCAGGAGGATTGTCTCGGGAGTAAAAAACCCTTATTGCCCCTGAAACCAAAATTAGCCGTCAACAGTTGGCGCCGTGTGGGGAACTCCAACAAAAAGCAGCTCGCGTATTAAGATGATGGTAGAAGGTGGAAATCACCAGTCATCGGGGAGTTCAACAGCATAATGGATGGAGAAAATAGAGGAAAATATGAGGAAATATAGGGAGGAAAATCAAATCCTGTTGAAATCCATGATGAACAGATTGGAGAGGATGGAAAAGACGAATAATGAGAGGCTTGAAGCCGGATCCAGTCGGAGGAGAGGCGAAATAGCGGAAGGAAAAAGAGTCGCAGATGTGAGTGATGACAATGAACCGAGGAGGAAGGGTCCCTACGGGATGAGGTCCGTGGTGGTAGAAAAAGATTTATAAACGGAGGATACGTGGGAAGAAGAAGATGGGAGACAGTCGCCAGACTCTTCCTATGATGGCCTCCGCAACACCAAAAGAGGAGATAGGAAGGATGGTGAAATTGGACGGGAAATCTCAAGCCATGAGGAACGCCGCACCTGGGGTAACAGACGCAAAGAATGCCGCAGGAGGCGGCACGATAACACAGATGGCTGTATAAAATCTTGGTTAAGAAAAGAAATGGCCAAGTGAGGAGCGAAGCTCAAAACAGACACGAGAGATGCTCGGGACGGCGAGGTTGAATCTCCCTTCACATAAGAAATAAGTTCGGTAAAATTCCCAAGACGATTCAACATGTCATCCATGACGCCCTACAAAGGCCACACTGATCCAAAATCTCAAATTGAGAGTTTCGTCATGTTGATGGAGGTCCAAAGAGTAGTAGGGGATGCCGTTTGCAAAGTATTCCCCTTAACCTTGGAGGGATCTGTCATTTTGTGGTTCAGAAGTCTAGCCCAGGGAGCATCGGAAGCTTCGCACAACTCAGAAAGTCATTTATTCGGCACTTCAAGGGGGTCTGCGTCCCAAAGAAGACAATTGGGGAATTGAGGCTCATGAAACAGGGGGACGATGAACCCCTGAAGGCTTTCATTGAGCGGTACCATAGCATGGTGCTCGAGGTCGGAGGATATGAGTCGCTCGAGGCCTTGGAGAGTTTAAAGGGAGCCTTAAAGATCGGAAAGCTATGGACTCACCTGAGGATCCAGGGTACATCGGATTATGCCACCGCTCTGGAAACAGCCCGGAAGATTATTTTATTGGAAGATGAGGAGAGAATTACCTGGCGGGGGACAGCTATCAGAGAGAGGACGATGAGGGCAGATAGGGAGTTCAAAAAACCACCCCCGAGACGAAGGGAATACAAGCCGGTACCTCGGGATGATCAGGAAAATAGAATCTCGACCCAGGTGAACCATGTAGCGGGGAAGAGGCATACATTCCTCTGAATAAACCACTGGGGCAAATCGTCATGGAAATCTAGGGAAAAGGTCTCTTGATAGAACCTGACCTCAGGAGATTCCCGCCAGACAGGAGAAATAATAAATCATATTGCATGCATCATAATTTGAGGGGACATACGACGAATGGATGTAAAGACTTGCAGGAGCAAATGGAAGACCTGGTGCGGAATGGGTACTTGAATAATTATATTGACCATGAAGTTATGACGGCCAGACAGAGAGCACATTGCCGACAGGTGAATATCATCGCAGGGGGGAAGACACTGGCGGGGACTCTAACCGGTCAAGAAAAAACTATAGTCAGGCTCAGGGGTTAGAAGTGTTAGAAACAAAATGAGCCTCGAAAATACAAGGTGGTCGGTCAGTGCCAATAATGTTCACAGATGAGGATGCTGAGGGGTGAGTTTCCGCCACGATGATGCATTAATAATCAAAGCGACAATCGGCGGTTCTGAGGTAGACAGAATCCTAGTGGATCCCGGGAGTGCGGTGGATATAATCTCCAATGAGGCTTTGGACGGCCTTGGTGTGGAGTATACGACTCTAACCGAATATGGGACTCCCCTATACGGCTTCGGGGGCTCAACGGTCGTCCAATTGGGAAGGATACAATTGGCAATGACGATCGGAACCCGTCCCCGGACTCGGACGATTATGATAAATTTCACGGTGGTGGATTGCATGAGCAGTTACCAAGTCATTGTTGGTCGGCCTTTCATGATGAAGACAAAGGCTGCAATGTCTTGCTATTACTTAAAGTTGAAATTCCCCACCCGGGAAGGGATTGGAATTGTGTGCGGAAGCCAGAAGGTGGCTCGGAGCTGTTTCGCCACCCTCTCAAGGGAACCCTTTGCATTGAAGCAGGTACCTAGAAAAGACAAGGGAACGAAGACGAGGAAGAAGCAAGTAAAGATCTTGGTCCTCGGCCAAATAAAGCTGCCTGGCTAGGGGCAGTCGAAGAATTATAGGTGATGGAACTTTTCAGACTTGGAAAGAATGTAAAAAAAAAGGAGACTTCGACGAGGTCCTGAAGCAGGATCTGCTAAAGTGTCTGAAGGAGTACGTGGACATCTTTGAATGGGGGCACGATGACATGTTCGGGATTGATCTGAAGTTCATCAATCATCGTTTGGCAGTAAACCCATCACACAAACCGGTCAAGCAAAAAAGAAGAACTTTTAACCAGGAACGGTGCAGGGCAATGGCTGCCGAGGTAGAAAAACTGTTGAAAGTTGGTTTCATCAGAGAAGTGAAATACCCGGAGTGGGTATCAAATGTGGTATAGTAAAGAAATCCATGGAAAGTGGAGGATGTGTGTATTGAAAATATATAAATGAGTATTGAGATGTATTGAAAATATATGATATAATTAATAGAATATTATACTTTTGTTTTGATAGACGACTTCATTTAATGTGATATTGGCCTTAACTTGGCAGGTTAAACCAGTTTTGGTCAGGATTACGTTGGTCTGTATGTACTTTATGATATGTCTATTTTATTGATGCTTGTAAAATCTCGGTTTATGTATAACCAATTAATTTTTAAAAACATTTAATTATAAATGTGTGTGTGTGTATGGATAAATATAAATAACACACTTATGTTTTTTAAATAATAAAAATCAAAACAACGCGCGAGTCTATTTATATCTAGTTATTTATTAATTAAGACTCTATTTGGCATAATGATGATTTAATAAATGTTGTGAAGCAATTTACCCAATAGAAAAGCTCAAGTTCGGGCGCAGACCGGGCTTAGAGAAAAGTTTGGGATCGATTTAAATTAATAAAAAAATATTTTGTTAATTATATAAATTAATTTTTAATTTTAAATACATATATTTATAACTAAATTTTTAGGATACAATCCAAAAAAATACTAAAAACATTAAATTTTTTAATTGTTATCATTTTCAAGTGTTGACAAAATTATAAACAGTTAGTTTCTTTTTTCAAAAATGAAAACTTATATTTAAAAAGGTTTGGCTCGATAAAAATGAGCTCAAGTCAAGCATGACAAAGACAAGTCCCAACCCAGCCCTTCTCAGCCCGTTGTTGTCATGACCCAAAATAGGGGTCAATGATAAATATGTAATTGTTTTAAATTCAATGTAAAATAAAATAATCAAAGTCAAACACATGCTTCGATGACTTATAAAACGACAAAAATTACAAGACTATTAATTTAAATGAACAAAAAAAGCTTTCACAATAAATGTAATTACACATACGAGTTTTAAACGTAATAACAAAGGTCCATAAATATGTACGCATCATTTCATATCTATAAGAACTAGTACAAAATGATCCATGACAGAACCCACAATCTCAACAATACCTAAAAGTAATGAGTTGTGAAGGTCCCCACTATAAACAACTCACGAATCCTGCTAAGTCAAAGCTACTCCTCAAAGTCTTGGTCTTCAAATTCACCATCTAAATGTGATAATGAAGGGGTGAGCAAAACAACGCGCTCATTATGGATTAAATCAATCACCTTGATTGGTTTTACCAAAATCATGTATAGTTAATACAATACACACACAGAGTTTAAACAATTATTAATTAATGTGACTTCTACCTAAAGTAATGAATTTCGAGGGATCCTCACTCTAAACAACTCACAAGCCTGCTAAGTCAAAGCTACTCTTCGAAGTATTGGTCTTCAAATTCATCACTTGAATGTGATAATGAAAGGGTGGGTAAAACAACGCGCTCAGTATGGATTAAATCAATCACCTTGATTGATTTTACCAAAATCATGTATGGTTAATACAGTACACACACACACACAGAGTTTAAATAATTATTAATAATGTGATTTCTAAAATTCTAACAATTTATATATAAATGATTAAATTATGCATCATTAATGTTATTTAAATAATTTTCTCAAAAATCATCATGTAATCACACATCAATGATAGTTTAAGTAATACAATCTGGAACCACATAAAGTCACCCAATAAGGGAGCTGGTAATAATCAATGTACCACGTGGGGTCACAAAATTGTTCATTCAAATGGAAGCCGTGAACTAGACACCACAAAAGGGTTGTGAATAATCATTGTGCCAGCTGGAGCCACATAACCAGTCACCCAAACGGGAGTCATAAACCAGACACCTAATACGGGAGTTGTGAACCAGATACCACCAACAGTGATGTGAATAGGTCGCACAAAGCCGTAACTAGATACCCAAGAAATGGACTGTGAACTAGACTCTAACATCCTTCTCCTTTAGATCCTACCGGCAGGGAATATGCCGACCTATCCCTCTAAGCCTCTGACTCTGAACAACTCTACTAGTCTCATCTCAAATATAAATCATACATGGGACCATTTCCCAACACAATAACATAACATGCAACTCAAGTGCTCATAACTGTATACTCAAACACACTTTTGTTCACAACTCTATTATTGACACTTTTAACTCATTACAATGACTTATTCAATACTAATGTATGCATGCAATTTTACTTTAACTCTGATTAGACTGTGACTCTATCTGAACTTTCTCCCTGACTTGTCATGGTAGACAAAATACCCTAGTGGCTACCATCAGTATTCATCGTCTCGAGCTCATCCTCCAAGTATACCTCCAAAACATAAGAACTATGAGTAGGGGGATTAGATCATTTGAACGACTTAGTGAGAGGAAAGTTCAAAACAGGAATCGAAATGACTTTTGAAAACCTGCTGTTCTAAAATCAAAGTCATCTCAAGGCAATCATCCTTTCTAAAATCTATTTTCTTATTTGAAAATCCGTTGTTCTAAGATCCAATAGTGTCGGGGCAGTTCATGGGCTGCCCGAACAGTGACGGATTCACTGTTTGGACAGCCGACACCCGGTTGGCTCAAAATCCACCTGGTAACACCGTTTTTGGCCGTTTTCACTTATTTCAAGTCGGAAACACTTTCCGGAAATTGTGCCAACTCCCAAAACACATCCATTACATCAAAAATATCCCATAATTTCCAGTTTAACCAAATCTGATCCAAAAAACCGAAATCATCAAAATACATGCTTTAAATCCAATTTTTTCATGATTAATCTAATTAATCAAACACCAATCAAAGTCACCAAATATGAACAACCCAAGAACAATTCTAGGTGCCATAAGAGTGGTCACAACACTCTAGAATAGCAACTCATCAACAATTGATAAAATTAGAAACTAATTACAATAATTACTTCCAATTTCAACTTCACACATATATGATCTTCCATCTCCATCAACCACAAACAAAAGCCCCAAAAATTCAAATTCAATGAAACCCTAGAACCCTTCTAACAACTCAAGAATGAAGAAACTAAATTTCTAAGCTTAAAGTTATGGTAGATTACCTTTAATCCTCCAATTCCTTAGCATTTTTCTTGAATTTTTCCTTTGAATCTTCATGGATTCTTCAAACAATTTGCAAACCCATTTTTTTTTCGGCAATGGTGGAAGTGAAAAAGAGAGAGAAAATAATTTTTCAATTTAAAGAGGGAGAGTCACGAAAATTGGGGCATTTTTTGTCCAAAAAAAAAAATTTAATCAATTAATTTAATGCTTACTTTATTTCAACAAATCAAAATTGGACAAATGAAGCCTAATATAAGGACATGTCATGTGTTCAAATAACAACTTACCATATTTCATAACAATTAATGAAAAAGGTTAAATTAATTAATAATTCTAATATTTAACAATTAAATATCAATTAATCAATTAATATTATTATTATATATGTATTTTTTATTTACAATAAATAATAAATACATATATTTATGGCAAATGTCAAAATCTCATTTGACGAATAATTAATGTGTATATAATCGTATTATGTATCAAATACAAATACACAATAATTATTATCGGATAAAATCCCCTATTGCATGTGTTATCGTTTAACCGATTAAACGATCCAGATTAACTCATTTAATCCGATGAAGTATTATGACTAATCTGTATTATTCATATCGCGTTACCCAAGTGCTCAACGAGTACACTTCATATTGTGGGACTCTCTAAGTTTAGGTTTATCCGTCACAGAATCTAATTTCGTGTCCATAATCCACCCACTCATGGATTATGACAATCATAGATAATCTCACTAAACTATGCAAGTCAAGATCACTGCGTACGTATAATCCCTCCGTCACAGGCTATCCGTATTATATCTGGGATATAGATCAAAACGTCAAATCTGTTCGGTCTAATACAATCGACTTTCAATTTACGATCTCTAAATAACACTCGGAACTGATTTCCGAAGTTATACCACGACCATGGATTTACTAGATCGTAAACACGTGAGGATGCCTATGCCCTGTACACAGGACTGACGGATCCTATCTTGATACGCACAAGATATCATGAGCATCAGTCCACACCCAATGAACAGGTGGAGGTCTGATCATGACTAGATCGTTGACGTGACTGCCATCAAAGTGTGGAGGATAGCTCATATATTCACAGTGGTATCTCAAGTCGAAGGACCACTATGCTCGCTCAACTCAAGAAGGTTCCTATTGACGTTGGTGTACCATCTATTAGGAAACCTTCAGTGAGTCGTTCAGTGTCTTATCAAATAAACACCTATATGTCTATACGAGTCTCCTGAGACTCATGGTTCACTGGGATAAACCATCGGACCAAGTCACGATATACGACATGTACTCGTCTTAGTGGATTTTACTAACCGACCCGTGTTAGCAAATCTTGACCATAAACTTTATTTAAGGATATACAACTAATAGTATGCTTCCCAATGTCAATCACAAACTACGTTGTAACTACGCACTATACTGTAAATCCTAGGGTCTTTGTCTAATATACACGTATCACTGAATCAGATTCAATTTCGATCTAATCTCGATTAGATCGAATAAGTGTATAAAAGACAAGGGTGTTACCAGTAAAATAGTTATATTATGAAAATACAATTGCTCGTATTTATGAATCGGACATAAATACGATCCGGATTGACACTCCGAGCATCAACCCTAAAGATTTCTCCCACTTGCTTCAGTGCCAATCCATGGTATCCTATACACATCTCAATGTATATCGCATACTCATGGCCCTCAAGAGCTCACCAGCACTCAAGAGGTAGGCAACAAACAAGTAAGTCTGCTTTAACAAATCGAGTCTGTCCAACAAACCCAACCGTTTTCCTTAGCTAGCATCATTCATATTTTGTAGAATCCAAATTCCACATCAATATGACTCAGACGCTATATCAGTATTGTGCTATAGCTACTAAGTTGTCTATTTACTTAGAGATCAAATTCAAATACTTTGCAGACAATCGCAAGCACTACCCTAATACGAAGACTTCTAATCTATGAGGTCACTTTGCAACTTCATAAGTCAGAACTTCATAAGTTGCAACTGATTCCACTAGTTCAGTCGAACCAGCAGTGACACTCCCACTGCATCTTTTCTGACTTTATATGACATAGACCATCTAATGTCATAATTAGAATCAAAACTAATCTGACTTTATGGTTGCAGACTAAATTCTCCATGAATAAGAAACTCGTTCTTAGTATCTCATAGATAACGAAGAACATGTTTCAAAATCCATCGTATGGTTTGTAGCATATCAAAATAACTCATAACAATTATGATTAAATTGATATCTGTAATCGCACATAATATAGCATTGATTATGCCATCATCTTATGATGCATAAG
The DNA here is from genome assembly GCA_019454045.1 of Zanthoxylum bungeanum. Taxonomy (NCBI): domain Eukaryota; kingdom Viridiplantae; phylum Streptophyta; class Magnoliopsida; order Sapindales; family Rutaceae; genus Zanthoxylum; species Zanthoxylum bungeanum. Next base: position 25,643 of record SKCR01004895.1, on the reverse strand, counting down.
ATTGACTAAACATTCTAATCAATCTCTCTTTCGACAAAATGAATCATCATTTACGAAAGATGAATAATATATATATAAAAAGACATGTTAACTGTCAAACAGTTATACCAACTGTCATACAGATAGTCTTACCGTGTCCTTTATTAGATCATATCTAATATGCGATTAATGGGAATATCTCATAAGTCTCTCAGTTTTATATCATATATAAAACTTTATATCATATATATCAGAGACTGCTCCCAATGGTTCCACGGAGAAAAGAAGACTTAAGGATACATAATACTATAAATAAATTTGTACGCACCCACTGACCCTACTGACAAATATGTATTCTCTATATTTCGATAAAACCAGACAATCTGACTGACATCAAAATCAGAGAACACAAATTTCCGGAAAGCTTACTGAGTCTACAATAGGCTCTATAAGCTAGTATATCAAACTGTGATCTTAGCATAATACAAACTCTAGAATGAACTCTTCAAACAAAGAAATCACAACGAATCTCTCATTCAAAGAACTCAAGAACGCCAATTTGCATTCTTTAGCTAAAATACAGTTTAATATCAAAATTAACCAACAGATCCTTAATCGTTCAATTAGTGCGACTAGAGACAAGTTTTCTCAGAATCTACAATAGACTACTAAGTATAACCTACTCACTGTCATACTATAAAGGTCAAACCTTTATCGAGCTCACTTTGCTTTTTCTGTACAAATAATTTGCACACTTATGAACTATTCATAACAAAAGCCTTATCAAGTTCAAAACTCGATCGTAGTAAGCTATGAAAAATCTTAGATCTATGGTTCAAATGTAATTTCCGGAATCGATATCAAATATCGCTCCTACTATAAGTTATAGGATAATTTTCTTCGATAAGAAAATATCAGAACCATTAAGTATCGGATACTTTGTAAATGATTCTAACATCATATAGGACTTATACGGCAGTTGTCTAAGGGTCTTTTCATCTTATTAATTACGTAGTTCCACTTACAGTTTATCATTCTCATATTTGACTTCAATAAGTCAAATCATTTCTACAATCGTCAACATCCAATGTTAACCACCAAGTAACTAAATAATTTTATTACTCGGGGTCGTAGAAAAGATATTCTATCAAATAGAATACAATATTCCATTAAATAAAATAAATGATAAACATATCACTTGTACCTCCGAGGTACAAGTACTTTCAATTATATAACTATTATATAAAAGAAAGATTCAAATCTCAAACTTTTCAAGATTCGAATTTTCTACTATACATATCATATATGTAACTGTAGAAACGGATGGAACCTTAACTAAAGAGATGAATTAGTGTTCAGGAGCATAACCCCAAGAGTATTGAAAACCAATTCGGTAACACTCAATATCAACGAATCAAATCATATAAGATTCAATTACTCCCACTGACCAATTCCATCACAATGGAATCATGGAAGTTTAATATTGAGTAAGAATCATATTCATTAAATAATTATAGAACTAATTGCCTTAAATTCATGCGTTTGATCAAATTAAACATCTTCGAACAATTCAAAGACGTGCAATGAATTTCTAAAGATACAATTTACAACACTACAGATAAAATATCTTTGAACTATTCAAAATATTCTATCCGAGTTTCATTAGAAACATATTGACAATTCTTGAACAATTCAAGACGTTCGACATGTTTTTTATTAGTATCACGTAACTAAGTCATGACAAATCATCAACTAAGTTACAAAGCATAGAAAACTATCTAAGGTAATTTTTTAATTCATTAAACTACACACATCCAATGTATTAGTCTAATAAATCTGTGGTTCAATGACGATCGTTGGTTAAATGAAATTTAATCAAATCCTGAATACAATATTCATTAAATGGATAAGGATATGTGGTGTGAACTTGTATCAGACCATCTTTTACCATAAGGAATAAACATCTAATGCTTTTATGATAAAATCTCATAAAGCACAATTCTAAGTTATTTATTCTACCGAATATTTTCTAAATGTTTATCTTTTCATTAATGACATTACTAGTCATATTAAAATATGTAGCAACTGTTTATACAGAACAAGTAACTATCCAATAGTCACAAGTTCTGATATCAAATATCAAAACAGTCATTAAATATTATTTTAATTAACTAGACGGGAGATCCTGTATCTAATACCTACAATCGTCGTATTGTGAGAATCGATATTCTCTATACACAACTATATGTATCTCTCTTTCTTAAGCTTTATAATTTGCGTTCAATTATTCACAATATTTGCAAATAATCGATTAGCAAATTATGTCAGACACGTGACTTCTAAAAGTCACTAAAGCCAAGAAACGTCATTATAAGACAAACAAATACTAAAGAGGTTTTCTTAATGCCAGTCAAGAATATCGAGACATGAAATGATTCGTGTCAATTCTTACTGTATAAGAAACAGTTCTATCTAGAATAATATCCTAAACCATATATCTATTTAGATTACCTAATCGTGACTTAATAACTAATTCCAAACCATCTTGATTTTCAAGAAAATCGGAACAACAGTTCCCGATGGTTTCAACTAATCTAACAATATCTAAGTCTACTGTCTTTCTAGAACCTATTATAGAACTATGCAACCATAAGTAAAGTCAGAAAACTTATTCAAGTAATAAGCTATGCAGTGAATTAGAAGCTTAAAACTATAAATAATATAGAATAAAGGAAAACGAAAGCAGTAAATTCCATAAAATATTACGCACTGCTTAAGTTATGGATTTTAAACCCAGCAGTTTCTCCCACTACTTCATGTAATATCGTAATCCCCAACAGACAACGGGAATTCAATAATTAAATCGAATTCCATAGTGAGAGTAGGATCCCATGAATATATTTCGACTCACAGCTTTGGCACGATCTCGCCTACGTATATTCATTAGGTAGACAACTCTTTGTCAATCACTCACCAGTGACTCCTGGTTTTGGTCATGACTGTTTCTCACTGTGACAGCTTTGGCACGTTCACAGGGAGGCGTATCAAGGCTACACTTATCAATGACAAATTCAAGCTACCGGTGTAGTCCTGACAGCTTTGGCACGTTCAAGATTTCCACTTTCACTTGAATTTATCCAATATCAATATACAAACAGTATGGATAATAATCCTATAACTACACCCTCACAGCTTTGGCACGATCTCGGATGCACTTATAGAAAAATACCCATAAACTGTACTGACAAGACGGACCAAGAAACATGTATCCAATACACGTTACTTTACAGCCATATTTAAAAGTGAGGATTTTCCTATGGAAGTTATACTCTACATCCAATGCATAATTTTATTCTAAATCATTTTCTAAACATTTCAATTCTACATTAGAAAACAAAACACAATTTAACTATTAAATTTCTGTTATATTTTTCGTTAACGTAAAACCGAAAAGTAAAGAAACATATCTAGATTACAAGCATGTGCGAACATTAAAATTGGATTATATATCATATATCAAGCATGAATAAGGTAATGGATGAAGCATCAGACCCGCTCTGATACCATTTTTGTCGAGGTTTTGGGAGATGGCGTAGCAGAAACACGGTTCGGGCGAAATCGAATTTTTTAACTTTTTCAAAATACCAAATAAATTATTCAATATCTAGTATGAATAATTTATTCATATTTCACCTAAACCTATTTATTCAATATCAAATATTGACATAAACATAGTTGAAACTTCACGAAACTTTTACAACAACCGTTTTTTCCGTAAAATGGCCTAAAACGTATTTTTGACCGACCGACTACCCGACACTTATGGAAACTTCCCAAGTCAGATCCAATAGTGTTGGGGTAGTTCGTGGGCTCCCTGAACAGTGACAGATTCACTGTTGGATAGCTGTCACCCGGTTGGCTCAAAATCCACCTAGTAACGCCGTTTTTGGCTGTTTTTTCTTATTTCAAGTCGGAAACACTTTCCGGAAATTGTGCCAACTCGCAAAACACATCCATTACATTCATAAGACATCAAAAATATCCCATAATTTTTAGTTTAACCAAATCTGATCCAAAAAACCGAAATCACCAAAATACATGCTTTAAATCCAATTTTTTCATGATTAATATAATTAATCAAACACCAATCAAAGTCACCAAATATGAACAACCCAAGAAAAATTCTAGGTGCCATAAGAGTGGTCACAACACTCTAGAATAGAAACTCATCAACAATTGATAAAATTAGAAACTAATTACAATAATTACTTCCAATTTCAACTTCACACATACATGATCTTCCATCTCCATCAACCACAAACAAAAGCCCCAAACATTCATATTCAAGGAAACCCTAGAACCCTTCTAACAACTCAAGAATGAATAAACTAAATTTCTAAGCTTAGGGTTATGGTAGATTACCTTTAATCCTCCAATTCCTTAGCATTTTTCTTGAATTTTTCCTTTGAATCTTCATGGATTCTTCAAACAATTTGCAAACCCATTTTTTTTCTTTTGTTTCGGAAATGGTGGAAGTGAACAAGAAAGAGAAAATAATTTTTCAATTTAAAGAAGGAGAGTCACGAAAATTGGGGCATTTTTTGTCCAAAAGAAAAAATTAAATCAATTAATTTAATGCTTACTTTATTTCAACAAATCAAAATTTGACAAATGAAGCCTAATATAAAGACATGCCATGTGTTCCAATAACAACTTACCATATTTCATAACAATTTTTGAAAAAGGTTAAATTAATTAATCATTCTAATATTTAACAATTAAATATCAAATAATCAATTAATATTATTATTATATATGTATTTTTTATTTACAATAAATAATAAATACATATATTTATGGCATGTGTCAAAATCACATTTGACGAATAATTAATGTGTATTTAATCGTATTATGTATCAAATACAAATACACAATAATTATTATCGCACAAAATCCCATATTGCATGTGTTATCGTTAAACCGATTAAATGATCCGGATTAACTCATTTAATCCGATGAAGTATTATGAATAATTCATATTATTCATATCGTGTTACCCAAGTGCTCAACGAGTACACTTCATATTGTGGGACTCTCTAAGTTTAGGTTTATCCGTCACGGAATCCAATTTCATGTCCATAATCCACCCACTCATTGATTATGACGATCACATATAATCTCGCTAAACTATGCAAGTCGAGGTCATTGCATACGTATAATCCCTCCGTCACAGGCTATTCATATTATACCTGGGATATAGATCAGAACGTCAAATCTGTTCGGTCTAATACAGTCGACTTTCAATTTATGATCTCTAAATAACACTCGAAACTGATTTCTGAAGTTATACCACGACCATGGATTTACTAGATCGTAAACACGTGAGGATGCCTATGCCTTGTACACAGGACTGACGGATCCTATCTTGATACGCACAGGATATCATGAGCATCAGTCCACACCTAACGAACAGATGAAGGTTTGATCATGACTAGATCGTTCACGTGATTGCCAACAAAGTGTGAAGGATATCTCATATATCCACAGTGGTATCTCAAGTCGAAGGACCACTATGCCCGCTCAACTCGAGAAGGTTCCTATTGACGTTGGTGTACCATCTATTAGGAAACCTTCAGTGAGTCGTTCATTGTCTTATCAAATTAACACCTACATGTCTATACAAGTCTCCCAAGACTCATGGTTCACTAGGATAAACCATCAGACCAAGTCACGATATACGACATGTACTGGTCTCAACGGATTTTACTAACCGACCCGTGTTAGTAAATCTTGACCAAGAACTTTATTTAAGGATATACAACTAATAGTACGCTTCCCAATGTCAATTACAAACTACGTTGTAATTGCGCACTATACTGTAAATTCTAGGGTCTTTGTCTAATATACATGTATCACTGAATCAGATTCAGTTTCGATCTAATCGAGATTATATCTAATAAGTGTATAAAAGACAATGGTGCTACCAGTAAAATTAGTTATATTATGGAAAATACAATTGCTCGTATTTATGAATCAGACATAAATACGATCCGGATTGGCACTCCGAGCACCAACCCTAACAATTAAATGGTTAGTCAAGATTGTGCCACATCATCTCTTTCTAGCCATTCTCGAATTCTACTATAGTGGTTATGGAAATCATAAGTTTTGACTTATTTTTAGTTTGCATTTGGAAAAATGTTCAAGGAAAAAGTTGTACTTCTCGGTCTTAGCTTTCCGACGATATAAAGTTCATAAAAATCGAAGATCTTACGAAGACGTTATGGCCCAAACACTAAGAGCTATTCGGAGTGGAACATCAGTCAAATTTCGTATCAGAAATGCGAGGAATTATTGAATACCAGAAAATTCATTTCATGTGCACTTACATGCTTGAACATGGTTTATATCATATATCTTAACTTCTATAACGTAATAGTTATCGAGATTACTGGGTGTTACAAGTTTTCTCCCCCTTAAATAAGATTCGTCCTCGAATCCTCATTCTGAGGTTCAACTTCCAGGTCTGCCTTGATTCTAGTATCTCAACGTCTCTGCTACTCTTGTTTTCCTTAACTTGTTTTCTAGTTTTCTATTCAACCGCTCAATATTATGACTTATGAGGATCCATTCTTCTGGTTCACTCTATTCGACCTTTATATGGGCATAAGTTCTAACTTTGTCAACCTTTTGATCTTTCGAAATCTCCTTATCAACCTTTTGTCTCGTGTGGTAATTAAATCTGTATAATGTATTCTATCTATATAGAGATGTGAGTTCTTCAGGAATTTATCAATTATAAAATGGTCACCATTTTATTTTTAATCCTTGCAATCTTTTATCAAAACCTACTAATTTCTGAATTTGGCTTATCCTTTATTAAACAGTTTATTCCTCAACTTTTAGTTCTCATAACACTTTTCATCTAGGCACCTTCTTATCATGACTTATATATGATCTATGTTAATTTAATGTTTTTTCATATTTTCTCCATTCCGTTATTATTTTTCTATCTCCTATACCAATCAAGTTTAATAACTTTAGTTTCCTTATGTTTTATGTATCCTTAAGGTACTTCACATATTGATTCAATATATACTCTTTGGTGCTCTATCTAATAAGTAACGTTGTATACACTCGGTCGAATGCCAATGTTTCTCCACTACTCCTTGAATCTACTGTGCAACTTCAGTACCTAGTGCAATACTAATTCCCCTAAAAAACTGTGTTACTTAAAATGCATTACTTTCAATAATGTTCGTAAATAGTGTCATACTACTCACACCCTTCTTACTTATCTTATATTGTTTTATGATTCCTAGTACTTATGAATCCTTGGTTATACTAACATCCTTTATTATTATGCTTTTTCACATCCTTTAAGTGTACTATAGAATAATCTTACTAAATATTTCTTTAGCTTCATATGCTCAATCTGATCCTAGCATTCCTCCTCTTAATTTACCTATTTAACTCTCTGTTCCTATTTGTTGAGTTCCAACTAATATCAGTTTCGACCTTCATGTCCTCACATCTCTATTTATCACTTGGGCTCAGGTCCTCATAATTTATGGTTATCCTCTTTATATGCCTTAAATTTACCATCACAGTTTTCCAATACTTCTTAATTCCAAGATATTACTTCTGGACACAGCTCTGACGAACTTCCTAGGTTGGCTAAAACTTAACGAAATAAATCGTTATAATGTTAGTGCCAAAAAAACACTGACTGCCTGAAAGTAAATCGTATGTCCTTACTGTTGGCGTCGACAACAGTGATTCTATCATGGGTCTTGTCCATACTCAGTCTCCTTAGTTCTTCTATATCACGCTTCCAATAAACTTGTTTCAGGTTGTACTATGTCTTCTTCATAAATAGGCTTACTTCGTGAGAGACTTGGGTTATACTCATTACCTTCATTTCAGTCTCATTTAATATCATTTTAGTCTCAATCCAATACCGGGAAATCTTATTGTTACGTACTTCCGTTGTTGCCTATCTAGTATTATTTCCTCCTGTTGTCCTATCTCGATAGTTCCACCTCTAAACATTTCACTTACTGTCCTTTACGTCATCTCTATGTCATATTCTATACCTGAAACTTCTGTGGTCTATGTCTATGTCTCATTATCCAAAGGATATCATCTTTTACATGTTCCTAGTCATGTCTAACGCTGGTTATTTTCTATTCTCTTTATTGCTTGACTAATACTTTCTCTCTCTCTCTATTGCTTCATCTAGATAATTTTTTTTTCTAAATCTTTTACTTAGAGCTATTTCCTCTTCTATTTTGCTTTTGTATTAAATCTGAAGGTTTTATATTTCGGTCTCTTCCCACTACACATTCACTTGTTTGTGGAAGTATCTTGAGGCCAACATCGAGGTCTTTATTCGCTACTATTGTCTAACGAGGGTTGGGAGGGATGAGATTGGTCCTGAAGTCTTTTTTATTATGGTGATCCCACTAGTTACATGTTCTGTAGTTGTACATGCTTCTTATCTATAAGCCTAGGACTCCCGTGTATATACATCTGGTGTTGGCTCCCACATTAAGGTACTTCTGCTAGGTACTATCTGAATTTCCTTCTTCGACTTTACTCCTCCTGATTCATTTCCAACTATTAATCTTACTACCTCTTACTGAGAACCTCCTTAAGGGTCATGCTCTTTCACTCCTACCATTCTCTCTTTGTTATTTCTCCCTTCAATTGTTTTGTTTTGTCACTTAGATTTTCTACTTATCTTAGTTCCTTAAATATCTTAATTCATTTCTTTTCTAGAACTCCATATTCTTCACCAGGTTATTGTACCACCATTAATACTTTTAGTTCGGGTGTTATTCCCTTACTAGTTCTCTCATTCTAGTATAAGGGGAATCTCTATAAGTCGTATATCTTATTCCTGATACTTGCTTCCTCCGGTTTCTTACTCTCTGAATCTTTACGTCATTGAAGGTTCTTAGTTCTATCTCCTCTCTAGATTGGCTAGATTTACAGTAAATTCAGGTCATTCCATCTCATTGTTCTTACCTAGATTCCGTTGAACCTCTTGATTTGACTATCAGTTATCTCATGATCTGTCTATCCTATCAAATTCTCTTCTTTATTTGTTCATATCCTAACTTAGCTCTAAATTGAGGGGTGAATACATGCATTCCTTGGAGATCTGAGAATACACATTTCTATTAATGGTCTAAGTTCAATGATGGTCTGATTGGATGTTTATTCCCTTACTAGGTCGAGGCTACTGGAAAGAAGAGTTATATCTCCCTCTGTTGAGGTTTGCATCGATTACTTCAAGTCTTAAGGATTCCATAACTTTTATCAACTATGCTGAGGTTTCCATTTACGTTTCTGGCTCCACGCTATGTTATATATGTGTCTGTATATACTAAACTTTATTGTCACTTCTGCATCCTTCTTTATTATTTCCATATCCTATCTCTTGGCTCCAGGTCGTGCTGCCGAGGCTAGTGGTGATTCATTATTATGGGCTACTTCTAGACTTTTGCTTTATATCCTCACTATTGGCTACAATTATGTCATTTAACCTTACTATTCATACTGGTACTCTCGCTAACTTCCGAATATCTCCAATTCTCATGGGTCTTTCCTTTTAGTCTTACAAGGATTTCCACTGGCATTAGTCCGATCTTTGGTTCTTACTGGTACCACAAACTTGCCTATCTAGGATCATGTCAAGTTCTTTCCTTCTAACTTTGGAAATTTCCCTGGATCATCTCTGAGTAATCTATCCTTCAGTTTTTTTCTATTTTTGTCCTAGGATACACCGTCGTTAGGCTTTCTTACGGTTATCTTTATATATGCTAGTTAAGGATAGGGTAGGAGTTTCACGTCTCATCGGAAGTCGACATGATCTTTCTGATACTCTACGTCATGGTAGAGTCTATTACTCATGTAAGATAGGTATGAGATAGACTCCGTCAAGATAGATTCCTTAACCGATATCACTAGAAGGTTCGAATTCTGGGTAGTTTTGGGCCGAATCTATATCGGGTTCCTTGGTTAAGACAACTAACCATTTTTTCCTTACGACCTTTATTTCATTTACTTACAAGCCTGAGTTTGGGTTATAGAATCTCTACATTCTTTTTTTTATATCTCGTGTCTATTGGAAACTTCCATGATTAATCCAGATTTCTTGTTTCTCTTATATTTCTGACTATTCCTCGTCATTCGGGGAATTTGCTATATATACGGGATATTCAAAGGCTATTGGATCAGTTTGAAAGAATTTTCTGAGGAGGAAATGAATCTTACTTGAAGGAATGAATTCTTACTTATGTTTATCTAGCATTCTTTTTCTTGCTCAGGCTTATTCTATTCTCCTTTTATTACTATGGAATCTAACACTTTCTTATCTATCTGATTTCATATCTCTATCTCTTATTGCCTTTGATTGCTTAAGCATTTGTGCATCTTGCCTTACTTTTTTTTATAGTTTTCTCTTCCCACTCCCTGGAGTGAATATTCTCATGACCTTACTATCTATTCTTATAACTTGTCTTGGACTTTTGGTAATAATTCAGGATATTTACGGAAGGATTTTCAACTTGAAAAAATAATATAGTTACTTTCATAAGAAGGAAAATTCGAATAGCTTAGGAATTCTTACTAAACTATACATAAAACTTGAGGACGTACTCGATGATCGAATATTGGAGAGGTAGTACCTCGCATACTAGTACCCCGGGTATACTGCGTATATAAGACCCTAGCACTCCACCCACTGCAGTCACTGCTTCCCTAGACCATGTTTTGATATCATCTTTGTAACATCTCTCTCCCGAAGATGCTACCAGCAGGGAATAGGCCGACATATCCCCATGAGCCTATGACTCTGAACAACTCTACTAGTCTCATCTCAAATATAAATCATATTGGGACCATTTCCCAACACAACATCATAACATGCAACTCATGCTCATAATTGTATACTCAAATACATTTTTATTCACAACTCTATAACTGACACTTTTAACTCATTATAATGATTTATTCAATACTAACGTATGAATGCAACTTTACTTTGACTTTGATTAGACTGTGACTCTGTCTGAAATTTCTCCCTAACTTGTCCTGGTGGACCAAACACCCTAGTGACTGCCATCAGTATCCATCGTCTCGAGCTCGTACTCCGGGTATACCTGCAAAATAAAAAACTGGGAGTGTGAGAGGTTAGATCATTTGAACGACATAGTGAGTGGACAGTTCAAAAAAAGAAATTGAAATGCTTTTTGAAAACCCATTCTCTCAAGGAAATCATCATTTTCTGAAATTTATTTTCTTGTTTGAAAACAAGTCTCTTTTTAGAAAACTTTTTCTAAAACCTGCTATTGGTCTGTAAACCTCTGTAATTCTCATAAAACAGTTTTCTCTTGAAAGCTCTTTTACAAACCATCATTCTTGAAAATCAGTCTTTGAGTATCTATAGAAAACCTGACGCATGGGGGTGTTACGTATCGCTGTCCCACCATACGCCTAAACTAGTGGTCTTGGGCGTTACGTATCGCTGTCACCCAAGCCGAATTGGAGCCAGTGTGCAAATTCATGCCATTAGGGCATTACGTATCGATGTCCCCCAATGTATTCCATTGTCATATCCCTGAATCTAGACTCTATTGGCGTTACGTATCGCGGTCCACCTAGCCCTGAAATCTAGGATCTATGAGCGTTACGTATCGTCGTCCCCATTGTCATGCTCTACATATGCACATGTCATGTCCGTCAATTCCAGTAACCGTCAATTCCATATCTGTATCAAGTTATATATAAGGTGGGTTTTTCCCTCATGCCTCCAAAATCATCAAGTCATACTTTTGAAATCATTCTTTCTAAAAACATTATCAATCGTAAAACATTGAAATCAAACTTTGGCTAAAGCCCTATGTGTCTTAAAATTAAATCTCGCATCAAAATATTTAAATAGAATCGGTTTGAGAAAAAGGGTCCACTCACAGATTTAGAATCTGGCTGGTATTTCCTCCAGTCATCAAAGAGAATGCGGTTCCTGCCGATAATCTAAAATCAATAGACTTGGTTAATTCATAAATCATGATTTATGTTTCGGAATTTGGCTAAGCTTCTCAATTCAACAACTACCATCTCTACATGATGTATCATGCTTATGACATGGTGAAATACATATAAATATGTCGATATAAGACCTTAATGGTGGCCTCGAACATTCTAATTTGAACTTAAATGATATGGAACTTATTCATGTCTCACGTCGTGATGCTCATGAAAACAGGCCCAGACAGAGAACATGCTTTGTTTCGCGTCGCGACGCCAAACTCCATGCGTCGCGACGCCCATCTAATCAGACCTGAGGTAGAGCCTATGCTTGTTCCGCATCGTGATGTTAAGTGCTGGCCGTCACGATGCTCACTCAAACAGAATCGAGGCAGAGTGCTTCTACTGCTACGTGTCGTGACGCTAGGGGTCGAGCATCACGACGCTAGCCCAATTTCAGGGCTTATCTCCAACTCTTCCAATAACAATGCTCAATGCAATCCCCACCATCACACTAACACATTTACATAGACAATTCTCTAAACTTCAATATCCACATACTGAGCCAACCTCAATCCCCAACCTATTAGATCAAAACATACATACTATAGCCTTAAAAGTTTCAATACTAACTCTAATTATTCTCATAATACACCTCTTCCAATGACACTTCACCACTAATTTTCATCAAAGCAACAACAACTAATCTTTTAAAAATAATGACACATTCAACCACCCATTCACATGAAATGCACAATTCCATTCTTATGATATCATGAAATTCACAATTATGCAAGCTATCAACTTAATCAAAGCTAAATAAGCAATTCCAAATCATAGGGTTTATAAGGTGCGAATTTGGGTTATATTTTCTTTGCCCCAAAACTGAAAAATAAGAAGATGAAGAGGGAAAATGAAGCTTACCATCTTGAATCTACCACTTGACATGAAAAATGAAAGCCTTATCAAGCAAAATGGAGTAAAAAGACTTCCCTCATTTTCTTCATTTCTCCACATTTTTGGCTATTTCGAGGGATGAGGGAATAATGCCCTATTTATAGAAGGAGATGGTTGAGTTTTATAATCACATGGGTGGTCAAGATTGTGCCACATCATCTCTTTCTAGCCCATTCTCGAATTCTACTATAGTAGTTAAGGGAATCATGATTTTTGACTTATTTATGGTTTGAATTTGGAAAAATATCCAACTCTAAAATTATAGGTCTCGGTCTTAGTTTTCCGACGATATAAAGTTCATAAAAATTTAAGATCGTACGAAGAAGTTATGGCATAAACAATAAGGGTTATTCGCAGTAGAACATCAGACAAATTTCGTATCGAAAATGTGAGGAATTATCGTATACTCGAACAGTCATTTCGTGAGCACGTACATGCTTGAACATGGTTTATATCATGTATCATATCTTCCATAGCGTAATAGTTATCGAGATTATCGAGTGTTACACACACACCATATATGAGGTTGTGAATAATCATCAAGCAACATGTATATCCAAATTATTTAGTTATTTATCAGTCCGATCAATTTACTATTTTCCACAACCATGTAATTATTTCTTAAAACCAAACATATTTATCAAATCATTATGGACACACCGTACCGTTTGACGCACCATCTAACAATTTAAAAATATGGCCTATATTAACATATTCATATCATTTTATAAAATTTTAATATAATGGTATATAGCTAAATAACATAAAATCTTAATAAAGATAAGTAACAAATCCCTACCTTCACTGGACGCTCGAAGCGCATGGTCGACCTCAACGAGGTTCTTCAATGTGTCCGAACATCTTTATTGATCATAAAAATGGTGATGTTATGTCATGGGACCCATATGCATGCTTTTCGAGACAAGCGTAGCTTGCTTTGACAATCAGACTTGAAAATCATAAACTTTCAACGGTGGATATGTATACCAAAATGCTCATATCGTCGAGGATAATATTCTGGTACGTCTGAATCATCGATCCAACAATAGGATTTTGGGTTACTGCAGGAAATCGAATACGAACTACTGAAACCTGGAAAAAAATTTCTTAAATAACATCAGGATCGAGACAAGGTCAGTTGCATTTGATTGAAAATGGCTAAGGGAGCTGCATTCGTCAGTGGTGACAACATAGAAGGAGCAGTGGCACGCGTGTGGAGTAAATATCAATTATATAATTGTTTCAAATTCAATGTAAAATAAAATAACCAAAGTCAAGCACATGCACTAATTTCAAGCAATCCTTTTAACATACATGCTTTCATCTTTCAACCAAGTTCTCAACCATCAAAATACAAACACAAAGGAGTAGAGAAAGATTTAAGCTACAAGTATTGAAGCCTATAGTCATAGAAATATTTTTCATGAAGAAGAAAGTAAAGAAAAACTTACAAAAATACCAAGATTCCAAGCTTTCTTTTTTTCCTTCCTTTTTTTTCTCTTAACCTTACTTTGTATTTGATTTTAGGGTTCTTGAATATGAAACAAAAAATGAAAAACAAGGCTTATATATATTCCAACAAGTGGCCAAAAAATAATGAATTAATGTAAGCCAAGTATTTTCAATTTTTTAATTTCATTAAATAAATTGGAAAAAGCTTTAATAAAAGTGTTGTATTTATCCATTAACCATTTAATGTATACAACACTTGTACTAATTAAAACAAGACATTTATACCAATTAAAAATGTCCATTCCAACCAATTAAAATAAGCCATTTATCTTACTTTAATAAAGTAAAAAGATATTTACTATTTAATTAATTTAATTATTCAATATTTGAATAATCAAATAATTAAATACAAATATCTTAAATATATGTATTATATTTACATTAAATAATCAAAATACATATATTAATAATAAATATCAAATATCACAATTTGACATTTAATAAATGGCCGAAAGATCTCAAACGCATGTATTATCGTTTAATCATTAAACGACATATAAATAATCAGTATTATTTATAAATATTGCCCTAGTGCTCTACGAGTATGTTTCATTAGTGAGACTCTCTAGATTCAGACAATATCCGTCACGAATCTAATTTCGTGTCCATAATCTACCCACCCATAAATTATGACGACCACGAATAAACTCGCTGAATCATACAGGTCGAGGTCATCGCATACGTATAATCCTTCCGTCACATGTATCCGGATTATCCCAGAGATATAGATAATAACGTCAAATCTCTATAGGTATAATCCCGTCGATGATTCTATTAACAATCTCTTAATAACACTTAGAACTTACTTCTACAGTGTACCACGGGCCCATGGATTTAACAGATTGCTAATTGCATATTGAATATCTATGCTCTGTACACAGAAACTGCAGATTCTATCTTGATACGCACATGATATCATTTGGATCAGTCCACACCCAACGAACAGGCGGAGGTCTGATCTACATAGATCGATGATGTGACTGCAATCAAAGTGTGGAAGATACCTCATATATTCACAGTGGTATCTCAGTCGAAGGACCACTATGCTCATTTGACCCGAGAATATTCATATTGACATTGGTGTACCATCTATTAGGAAATCTTCGGTGGAGTCGTTAAGTGTTTATCCACTATAAACACCTACACGTCTATACGAGTCTCCCCAAACTCATGGTTCATTGGGATAAACCATCAGACCAAGTCTCGATATACGACGTGGTACTGGTCTCAGCAGATTTTACTAACCGACCCATGTTAGTAAATCTTGACCAGGAACTTTATTTGATAATATATTTCTGGTAGTGTCACTTCTCAATGTCAATTACAAATTACTTTGTAATTGCACACTACATTATATATTATCGGGTCTTTGTCTAATATATACATATCACTAAATCCTATTTAGTTTTAATCTGATCGTAATTAGATCGAATATGTATATAAAAGAAAGATGTATTACCAAAAAAAAGTAACATTATGGAAAATGGATTGTTCGTATTAATGAATCGGGCATGAATACGATCCGGATTGACACTTTAAACACCAACCCTGACATTAACACCTTCATATCATTTTATAAAATTTTAATATAATGGTATATAGCTAAATAACATAAAACCTTAATTCAGATGAGTAACAAATCCCTACCTCCACCGGACGCTCGAAGCGCGTGGTCGACCTTAAGCAGAGCTCGCTTTGAAAAACAAACCTGAAAATCGGAGACTTTCAATGGTGGATATCTATACCAAAATGCATGTATCATCGATGGCGGTATTTTGATACGTCTGGATCATTGATCCAATGGTCATATTTTGAGTTACGGCACGAAAATCAAACTATCAAAATCCGAAAAAAAGAAATCTCTCAAACGAAATCGGATCGGGACGAGGTTAGTTGCATTTGATCGAAAATGGCCAAGATGAGTTGCACTCGCATGCGTTGATAACAGAGGAGGAGCGGTGGCCGTACGTTTGGAGGAAAATGGTGGGAATACTCAGAACTTCACAAGGTCATTTTTCCCTCATGATGGCTCCGATAGCAACACAACCAATGGCTTTGGAAAACTGGTCATAGTGGATTCACTACAGGCCGCGTGTAGGGTGTCTGATCAACGGTGGAGTGACGATGGCGACTGGAAAGATCTTGGCCTAAGGAGAGAGATAAAATGTGAAAAAACAGAGATAGATCTCGTTTTTTGAAATTTTGTAGAGGAATGAGTTGTTTTATTGGCAAATGGGGTGCCACGGTAGTCTCTCATTGGGTCACGTACTGTCTCAAAAGAAAATATCATTCCAACCTTTAAATTTACAGTTAAATATGAAATTATCCCATAATCTAAGATTCTCTTAAAAAGATTCCCAAAATTTTAAAATTTGTATCATTTTAATCTTTGTTTGATAATTCAATATTTTGACCGTTTGACCCTCTTGACCAGGATTTTTAAAAGAAAAATATAAAAATACCCTCAATCAATTTTGGGTTATGTTGACAGAGGAAATTCTAGTCACCCTGGAACGAAATCGCCCTAAGACGAAGGAAAAAACGAAGGGAGGAAGGACGATGGAGTGAAGAGCGACGAAGAGCTGAGACGACCGAATTAGCGGTTAGGACGAAAATGCATGATGCAGTTGCTTCCACGATCGCAGCAGTTGGACGGTTTTCCCTCCATAACCGAGCAGTTGAGACACGCAGCTTAACGGTTACAGGCACGACCCAACAACTGCAGGGAGATACTGGGACCGCTCAAGCAGTGTACAAGCTTCACTATAAAAGCTCAATCCACGATCAAGCAGTTGAGACGTACAGCCCAACGGTTGAAGCACGATCCAGCAGCTGCAGGGAGATATTGGGACCGCCTAAGCAGTTTACAAGTTTCACTATAAAAGCTCACTCGTACAGAGAGAAAAGCCGATCAAATGAAGACTCAAACGAGCATATTTTTTATCTTTTAGCTTTTATAACCTTTAGGACTGTAATTTGTGCGCTTGTGCCCCTTGGAGGCTTATTCACTTAATCAAACACCTCTTGCTAGGAATTTGTCTCAGGAGGTTTGAACCTTACACGCTCTTCTTTCTTCACGCATAAAAATCGCGCAAACAGTTTTTGGCGACCACAGTGGGAGAATTGGTGTAAATAGTGGAGATGCCTCCGAAAAGAAACGCTCAAACTGGCTCGAGAGCGGAGGAATGAGGACTGGAGGAAACCAACCAGCCCCAAATTCTAGCCGTAGTCGGTCATTTTGAGGGTCTGTCAGACGCTAGTCGATACGAACCTATGAGGGAGCTCGGCCCTAACGCGATACGCGTGTTGTTCGGTGAATTCACGCGGGATATTGTCGAACAGGTTAGGCTTCAAAATGCGCATGTCATAGACAAATTCATATCAACTAGAAACTCACATTACGAAAACATGGCCAAACATCTAAGCTCGTTGAATGAATTAATGGCCAAATGTGTGAACGGCGAGACGGCGCTGCCGTGGACTACGCCCCTCTCTGCACCAAGTAGTTAGGAGGCTGGTTCTAGTAATGTTCCTGCGCAAGGGACCAACATCCCTACGGTTCTCAGGGGAGGAATAAGTCCTGGGGGCAATGGCGCACAATTAGGGCCAAATATGCACCAAGGGCCAAGTATGGCACAACATGAAGTGGTGTTGCCTCAAGGCATCCAGACTTCCCAGGGGCAGAATCACGATTATGCCCCACTTTTGAGAGGACCACAGCCGCCACCCATAGCCGTGCCATTTAATGGCAACGATATATTAAGGGAACAAATGACCGAGATCCTTCAAGACCAATTCGGTCTAGGCATACGGTCAATTCGGCCAAGATATCAGAAGCCGTATCTGTAGGGGTTTTTAGGGGGTGAATCTGGTAACGCAGCGGAAGCGGTGAAAATCCGATTTTCTGATTTCAAAAATTTTTCTCGGATTAATTAAATAAACATATTTATTTAATATTCCAATAATCAAATTATGAAATAAAATTCAATAAATCATATTTAAGTGAATTTACCAAATTACCCTTACTTTGGTATTTTGTCCATTTTAGTCCGAAATTGATCTAATCAATTTTGAATGATTCTAAATCATTTATAAGATGAACTTAGCATGTTCAAAACATCAAAACACCAAAACAACCAAAATCCCCAAATTTACTCACCAAGGCCGAGAGCACCACAATGGTGCCATTTGGTGCACTTTGTCATTTCATGCTTCAAAACACATCAAGATGTAATCCAATGAACATGAAACTTTATATGCATCATATACACACAAAAATACACAACATATATGAAAAGCCCAAAATTTGGAATTAGTCATGAACCCTAATTTTTCAATTTCATCAAATTGGACAAATTAGACCAAATACATTAAATCAATTACTGCAATCATCATTATTCCATTCAATCCAAGTCTCAACACAATGAAAAAACTCAAGATCAAATCTAGGTCATTTAAGAGTGGGTCAATAACTCTAGATTAGCAACATGGTTTCCAAAACCTTAAAAGAAAGCTTATTACTACAATAGTCATACACTTCCTTCATCACACATGCTTTACACCTCCATCAAAACTTCCATCAACAAAAACCACAAGGAATGAAGAAAGAAATAACCTAAGGATATCATATATTAAAGCCTAGATCCTAAGGAACAATTTCCTTACTAATAGCAAGTTGGAAAAAACTTACTAAAATCAAGCTTTTCTTTGATCTTTCTTTCTTTCTCAAGCTTCCTTTAAGTCTCTTCAATGGAGTTTCCTTTTGTTTAAAGTGTATTAGGTTAATATGAAAGTGAAAATGAAAATCAATATATACTTGTTCCATTTTGCCTTTGGCCGAAAATGACCAAGCCAAATACAAGTCAATTAATTTCAATTTCATTTCAAGCTTATGTAATCAACTTGCATAAATATCTTAATACAACTTTATTAGATATTTATTTAAGTCAACAAAAGCAACTAACATCATTTACTTTAAATATCCTAATGTAAGATATTTATATTTTAATTAATTTAATCATTTAACAATTAAATAATCAATTAATTAATTAAATACAAATATATTAAATATATATATAATATTTACATTAAATATTAAAAACATATATTTATTTAGGATATAAGTCAAATAACTCATTTTGACTATTAATTAATGTGTATTTAAATTAATCAAGTATTAAATGTAAATACACAATAATTAGGCAAATGACTATCTAGTCCTTTTAGCACGTATCTTGCGTTTAACCTTTAAACGACTTTATAAATAATCAATATTATTTATTAATGTTGCTCTAGTGCTCTACGAGTATGTTTCATTATTGAGACTCTCTAGATTCAGGTATATCCGTCACGAAATCAAATTTCGTGTCCATAATCTATCCACCCGTAGATTATGACGATCATGGATAATCTCGCTGAACCATACAGGTTGAGGTCATGGAAAATGTATAATTCATCCGTCACAGGTATCCGGATAAATCCCAGAGATATAGATTTAAACGTCAAATCTCTATCGGGATTATCCAGTCGACTATTCTATTAGCAATCTCTAAAAGAATGTTTAGAACTAGCTTCTAAACTTTACCACGAGCCCATGGTTTTATCTGATTGCTAATCGTATGGACTACCTATGCTCTGATACACAGAACTGACGGATCCTATCTTGATACACATAGGACACCCTGAGGATTTGTCTACACCCAACAAACAGGCGGAGGTCTGATCTAAATAGATCGGTGACGTGACTGCCGTCTAAGTGTAGAAGATGTCTCATGTGCCCACAATGGCATCTCAAGTCTAATAATCACAAGTGCTACTCAACCCAAGAAGATTCTTATTGACGCTGGTGTACCATCCATTAAGAATTTTCGGTGAGTCGTTCAGTGTTTATTCGCTATAAACACCTACACGTCTATACTAGTCTCCAAGACGTATGGTTCATTGAGAAACCATTGGAATCATATATTCCAGTATACGACATGTACCGGTCTCAACGGGTTTACTATACTGACCAAGTAGTGTAAACCTTGACCATGAACTGTCTGAGAATGACAACGTCATGATACTTCTCAATGTCCGTTGCGACGCTTTTGCAACTGTATCATGACTAATCATTCTAGGGTCATTACGTCTTTACCATATCGTAAGATAGATTATATTATAGAAACTGCATATATTGTTCATAATAATAATGTTTTACAGAAGTATTAACAGAAATACAACCGGGAATTGGCGCTCTGAGTACCAACCCCAACAGTATCCTGATTGGATCGATGTGGCTTATCCGTGGCCTCGAAACTACAAGATACCAGATTTTTCCCTATTTACGGGGTCAGGGGAGGTTTCTTCCATGGAACACATAGGGCAATTTACCCTTCAGTGTGGGGAAGTCAATGATTTCCACAAATTGAGGTTATTTCACGGCTCATTATCAGGAGTAGATTTCTCCTGGTATGTCAGTCTGTTGGCCAATTCGGTAGAAAGTTGGCAGCAAATGGAACAATTATTCCATGCATAATTTTACAAGGCCGAATCTGAAGTAACCTTGGCCGATTTGGCAAACCTAAGACAGTTGCCAGGAGAGTGGGCCGAGACATTTTTACAGCGGTTTAAGGTAGCCCGAGGCTGATGTTATGTGCCTCTACCCGAAAAGGAATTTGTGAGAATCGCTCAAGGTTGCCTCAATCTCGATCTAAAAAAGAAATTTCAGGATCGCGAATTTTGGGACCTTCCCCAACTCACCACTAGTGTGGTGCATTATGAGCGGTTATTACGAGAATAGGAGCAAATAAAAAATTCGAGCAAAGAGACGTATTATAGAAACATTGATTATGAAATGGGCGAAGTAGACGTCGAATCGGCCGATTTATGTTTGGCCGAATTGGTTAAGGGGAAACCTTACATTTGTAAGACGTGGGCGGAGCCCCAAGCCAATGAAAAGAACGATAAAAAGAGTAAGAACTTCTCTTTTGATATCACTAAAGTGGATGCCATATTTGACCAGTTGTATAAAGATAAACAAATTAGTTTGAGCGATCGACATACGTTGCCAACAATCGAACAAATCGGTAGTAAAAAATATTGTAAGTGGCACAATGCATGGTCTCATACAACTAATAATTGTCTTGTTTTTCGAAATTTTTTACAAGATGCCATAGAATCTGGACGAATTACGTTCGAGAAAAAGATGGCAGTGGATAACAACCATTTTCCAAAATCGGTGGAATTGAACATGATCAACCCAGACCTTGCCAAGATGAATCTGCCGAAGGTCAAATTAGTTCTAGACGAAGGACAACACCATCATCGTCCAAGCGCTCTGGAAAGGATTAAGGCACCTTCAGAGCATGGAGAACGGTAAAATGTTTGTATTCGATGCAAAAATAATATGGAATGGATGAGGGAATTAGAAGAGACTTGTGAAAGGCCCGTAAAGAAAGAGTCAGCAGTATGGCAGCCACGGACCTTCGCCCCAAGATTCTATGGGGAGAATTCAAATTTTGTCCAAAATGTAAGAACGTTTAGGTCGAAAATTCATCGGCCCAATATATGGCATTCATACCGAAGGCCACTATCAGGACAGCGTCCAGACAGGAATTATTCCCCGTGGATGAAATGACGAGGACACAGTTAAGGCGACATCAAAGAAACTATGGCCGTATGATGCACCAACAAGGCGAAGCAAGGGCCACCACAGGCCGTAGCCCTCGCATCATGGAGAAATCAGAAGCAAACAAAAAAGGAGTGACAGCAAAGAAGGAGTAGTGACGAGCGGCAATGAACGCACTAAGTTTGACAGGCAAAACCGGAACGAAACAGACGACGAAGAACCTCCTATCGTCATTCAGTTCGGCAGTATGCCACCGGTTGTGGCCAACCATTACTTGTTGCCCGTAAAATTCAAGGGGGATAACAGCGGAGAAGCTGGAACAAGTGAAGACGTCTATGAGGGCAACGAAGCCGAATTTGCAGCGCTCTCAATAACAGATAGGGAGGCTTCGGATAAGGAAATGACCGACATAGAAGAAGAAATAGACATCAAAACCGAAGCAATGAAAAAAGGAATTTCACAAAATCGGCTTCTCAAAGAATTGTATGAGGCCGGCAATCCTGCAGTCGGGACATTGTGAGAAGATTTGGGACGATATCCATTCCTCATTTTGTATGGGACACCTAAGATAAAGCGGACCATCACCAGAGCCGAAAAACAGAGATTGGCCGTCAATAACGTCTCTCAAGGTGCACCAGCCACGTTACTACCAACTGGATGGGACATGGAAGAAAAACCGCCTAAAGCTAACAATGAGGGCGATCAAGCAATGGAGATAGGTCTTTCAGGGAAGGTGATATTCCTAAATCCACCACCACAAATGACAAAGCATCTGCGGCCGCTGTACGTAAAAGCAAAGGCTAATGGGATACATATCACCAAAGTGTTGATTGATAATAGGGCGGCCATTAATGCAATACCAGTTAGGATACGAGGACGTTTGGAAAAGTCAGAAGAAGACCTCCTCCCTACGGAAGTGGTTCTTACCAGCTTTAATGGAGGGGCGACGACGGCCAAAGGGGTTATTCCGTTGGACTTGCAAGTGGGAAGTATTACGAAAACAGTAGTATTTTTCGTCATAGATGGGCCGACAACATACAATATGCTCCTAGGACGAGACTGGATACACGGCAGCCGATGCATCCCTTCATCCCTTCATCCCTTCATCAATGCCTAGTTTTCTGGAACCAGAGGGACGAGGTGGAGATAGTGCATGCCGACAACAAGTCTTTCGCTGCAGAGACAAATTCGGCCGAGTACTTCATGTACGAAGGGAATTATGGGCCGACCAGAGTTCTGAAAGAAGGGGAAAGCCTGACCATTGTGGCTCAAAATGATTAGCCGTACCCCGCGAGACTGTGAATGATTTGTTCGCATAGACGAGACCAACCACAGTGGTTTTCGGAGAGCCAACGCACATCAATTTAAATGAAGAACAAGCAGAATAAGGAGCAAGCCATCCTTGCGGATTCCAAGGCCAATTTAATGGCCTATGTAGCAGAGCGAAAAAATGAGGCCGAAGCACAGGCCGCGATTTCGGCTTTAAGAGGCAAACTACTGGCGCATCAGACGGAGGACAAGATAAGAGAACTATGCGGAGTGGACTGCTTGATAGAAGGAGGTGAATCAATGGAAGAAGAAAAATACGCTATGAATGGACGAAGAAAGACAAATATCTCAAGAGGACAAGATGCATTGGACGAGGTAAATCTGGGGAGCGAGCATGATAGACGCATCACTTACGTCAGCAAGGAACTGGAGTCCCACGTACGCGAAAATCTAATTTGTTTACTGCGAGAGTACAAAGATTGTTTTGCATGGGACTACAATGAGATGCCTGGTTTAGATAGGACATTGGTGGAGCATAGGTTGCCAATCATGCCAAGCCATAGGCCTCATAAGCAGCATCCCCGGAGGTTTGCGCCTAATGTCATGCCTGATATTAAGAAAGAAGTTGAACGCCTTTTAGAGGCGAAGTTTATTAGGACGACCAGATATGTGGAATGGTTGTCAAATATCGTCCCAGTCAGGAAAAAAAATGGAAAAATAAGGATCTGTATAGACTTCAGAAATTTAAACTTAGCGACACCAAAAGATCAATACCCAATGCCGACAGTAGATTCCATAGTGGACTCCACGATAGGGTACCAAGTCTGCTCTTTTATGGATGGGTATGCAGGTTATAATCAGATTTACATCGCCAGAAACGATATACACAAAACAACATTTAGGTGCCCAGGCTCTCTAGGGTGTTATGAATGGTAGTGATGTGTTCCGCCTGAAAAACACTGGTGCCACATTATCAAGGGCCATGAATTTGATCTTTCATGACATGATCGGTGAATCTATAGAAGTCTATATGGATGATATAGTGGCGAATTTTGTGACCATGGAAAAAATTTTAGCCATTTAGCAAGGCCTTTGAGCGAATGAGAAAGTTTAAACTAAATTGAACCCTGCCAAATGGCTTTCAGGGTGTGCGCAGGAAATTTCCTAGGTTTTCTAGTGCACCAACGGGGAATCGAGATTGACACCAATAAATCTCGGTCGATCACCGAAGCTATACCACCCTGAAATAAGAAAGAGTTACATAGGTTCTTAGGGCAAATTAACTTTTTAAGACGATTTATCTCCAATTGTGCAGGGAAAACAAAAAGTGTTCTCCTCCTTATTGAGGTTAAAGGATAAGGATGAATTCGTCTGGACCGAAGAACATCAACAAGCTTTTGACAGCTTGAAGAAATACTTGTCACAGCCGCCGGTGATGGTACCTCCAGTGCTATGAAGGCCAATGAAATTGTACATATCGGCCGAAGAAGAACAGTCCATAGCTGGGATGATCGCGCAAGATGATGACATGAACGTTGAGAGCCATTTATTATATCAGCAGACATTGCTGAATTATGAATGTAATTATTCTCCAATAGAGAAATTATGTTTGGCTCTAATTTCACATGTACTAAATTACGAGCCTACCTTAGGTCCGAACATAGTGTATTTGATCACAAGAATTAATATAATAAAGTACATGTTTCTCATCCTATCTTGCACATCAAAGAGTTGGGTTTGGTCACTGCACTTTCAGAATTCGATATACGACATGAGCCCCAAAGGGCCGTTAAAAATCAAGCTTTGGCAGATTTCTTGGCCGATCACCCATGTTTGAGCACTATTAGAGAAATAGAAAATGGATCTGGACGAATGCAGTCTAAAACCATAGACGATGTATTTCGACGGATCCAGCATAATGAAAGGAGCTGGAATATGGATTGTCTTAGTCAGCCCGTTGAGGGAATCATTTCGGTTCTTAATCAAGTTGAACGAATATTGCACTAATAATCAGGCCGAATACGAAGCATTGATACTTGGGTTGGAGATACTCCTCAACATGGGAGTAACCCATGTATCCATTAAAGGGGATTCGCAACTGGTAATCAACAAGTGATAGGAACCTTTAAATGCCAAAGCCCATCAGTCATGGCATTATTGGATGTGGCCAAAGAGTTGGTAGAGCGATTTGATCTTGCAGAGTTGGAACACGTTCCAAGGGCAAAAACAAATTGGCCAATAGTTTAGCCCAAGCAGCTTCCGGGTACAAGCAAGCAAACAT